>JAUZNC010051557.1:4010-15168 GCA_034780395.1 Vannuccia rotundouncinata | reverse complement strand
CCAGTTGCTGACGTTAATGTCATATAGAAGGGTTTGTATCAGGGACATACTTAACAATAGGGATATGAAACTCCAATTTCATAGTAATTTGACTACAGGGCGAATCTAATTTTTTTATAAATGAATATTTTGGCTAATTTTTAAACGGGGTCTGATTTTTCATAATCTTATAATACTAATTAATTTGAAGAAAAATATTGATATATGTATAAGAAGACAACTTTTCCAACGATGATCAAATAATGTGAAGTCTTATTCACTATACATGTAGAAATATATGTTTGTAATAAAAAAAAACAATGAAAATGCATTCTATATTTCATAAGATAAACTAATACATGTCAATTAAAATACATAATATAATATTGATCCTCTAAATACTATGATGCATATAATACAAATAATCAGTAACAATTAATAATTGTAATTACATATATACAAAAATGGTGTGTTAGTACAAGAATTAAATAAATGTGAATAATAAAAATTCGAATGAATGTGTTTAGACAAATACAATTAAGTTTTCTAAAATATTTATGTACACTGAAAAACGAACCAATATATTCAAGAAATGTAAATAAATTATGTCGATTATAGTTTTCTCAATTTACGCTCTTCAAGAACCAACTGCGGAGGTTCATTTAATTGTAAATACATATATAGAAAAGTTGTGTGTTGATACAGGAAGTAAAATAAATGTGAATAATAAAAATGCGAATTAATGTGATTAAACAAATATATGTACACTGAAAAACAAACTAATATATTCAAGAAATGTAAATAAATTATGATGATTATAGTTTTCATATTTTACGCTCCATTATTGTCTCGATCTTAGTAAATACTTTAAAAAAACAGTTGACTATGGTTTTCAGAATAACAGGCATGTTAACATCGTCTTTTGGTTTAATAGGTAAAGATAAATACATATAGTGGAACAATTTACCAATATATGAACAACAAATAAATTGGTCAACGTTGGACGTCAAAATTCCAAATAGGCGAAGACACAATCTTGAAAACTGAAACAAATATTTTTTTGGATTACAGAGCTTACCTCGTGAAACCATTTGTGTAAATTCCCAATAAGAAGCCGGTTTTCACTCAAAGTGGTCGAAATAAGTGTGTTATCCGGTTCTCATACAAAATAATTCTAGAATAGAAAGCAACTGAGCCGCTTTTAATTCACCAAAAAAATCACCACACAAAATTTGCTAAGAAAATGCATACAACTCAAATTCACCAAAAAGTGAGTAGTTAGCTGGTTCTCATTTTACAGACCAATTTTTAAGCAAGATGAATAAAACTAATGTTGAATATCCAAATACAAAAATGGATCAAATAAAATAAAATAGCAGCTATCTGCTTTAAAACAGTGCCTCGTATTTTAAAATAATTATCTTCTTAACTTCTTAAGTATCTTCTTCGTTTATCAATAATAATGATTTTTCAGTTGTTCTCAATTTGACTTCGAATATTTAGAAATAATTAAAATTAAGTGAAACATTTAATACAATTTTGAAATCTTGACAATTGTAATTATTTTTTTTGATTTATTATTTTATTTAAAGAAGGTAAATTTAAATTAAAGCCAATGTTAAAGAAATTTTGGTATCATTTTAGAAAATATCTGGCAAATTTTTGTTAAAATTAACTAGAGACTCATATCATCAAAAATCAAATATTTATATTTATGCTTACACGATCATCCATAGTCTCTATACCCACTTGGTTCTGTATCTGAAATGACAAACACTCGCAAATTTGCTTTTCGACATCATGCAAAATTTCAATCATTTCTTCCATTTTACATATTCTCCAATTGCTTACTATTTTCTACTGTTTGTCGTTGTTTCTGCGAATGATGTCAAGCATGTAGTTTTCGAGCTTCTGTGGAGCGTTATTATTCAGTAAGCTGGGGGACTCTAGGGTGATTAGCACAACACATTCGTTGATTTATTCCAAAGCATCTTGTTTCATGCATTTTGTTGTCTTTATTGTTCCCCATCAAGCCATTGACATTTATTTATAAAATACTTTATTGTATAAAACAGTCAATATTGTATACTATTATATTATGAACTAAATTAAAATGACATAATATTTAAATATTTTAATGTTAAATTTAGAAAAATTCATGTAATTTAATAAAACTAAAACTAAATATTAATATTAATATTACATTGAAATGAATTATTTAGTCATTTATTTAGTCATTTAAGCTATATTTCATTTAAAGTAGACTGCGGCTATTCTGTGTTAAACGTTTATTTTTTTCAATGGTGCAATGTTTAGTCATAACAATAATATTTTAATCTCTTTCGATATATCGATCATGATAATTTGAATGTATCATCAATATTTTAATGATTTCTTTGCGCAAAATTTTTGCAACAACAAAAACTAATGAACATCAGATTATTGATTTTGGGGAACGTCAAATCGCACGTGTATATTTAGTTTCATTTATATAAAGTTTACTAATATAGACAATTTCTAAGACATTACATGCCTTTTTAATGATTAACATTTAACAACCACTGACCCCGCTAATCGACGGAACTGCAGATCACCCTATATAGACACTTTCATCACTGCACATATTCATCACACCTTAATTGTCCACTGATTAATAATGTACAATATGACCGGATGCTCTAAATTTCAGGAATTAGACAATGTATTATACACGTTTTGTATATATGGGACTTTCAGGATGCACGCACTGTGATCCAGATGATGTTAGCATCTACTGTGCATCCTGAAACGACCTGTATTTAAAAGTAAACCATTTAATATTTATTTATATGAAATTAAATATATATAGTTTCATTTAATAAATATATAAATTTATTTGGATATCTAATGTTTCACGTTTCATTATGTAGGGAAAATGAGTTTGGTTGCAAGCATGAAATTGAAGCTTGCTGAGCAATCCTTGAATAACCCGGTAGTGGACCAACAGTACCCAATCAAGCCAGTTGTGGCAGCGAAACCTCCTAAACCTCAAATAACTCCTAGACCTTTTAATAAAATAACCACTTCAATAAGGGAAAAACAAAATTCGGAAATTGACAAGTTCAGCAACTCACTTTCGAAAAAACTAAATAACAATCCAATCGTTCCCGATCGTGAAACAAAAAAGAGACCAGATGTCGTCAAGACCTCTGAGGCTAACTCTAGAGACACGTATACTCTCATGGAAATGCCCGATGGATGTGTCAGTAGTACCAATTTTTTAAAAGTCTCCGATAGTCAGGCGGATTATGTTGTCGCCGATTTTGACAAGCCCACTGTTATAAAGAAAACTTCTCCTAGTTTTCTACGCACTCAAGACATTCAATCTAGGTCAAGTGGTGACACAATTATTCCTTCTCCACGCTGTTCCACAGAGATTGGCAATACTCCGCCACAGCTTCCGCCAAGGACAAAAACTAGCACCACACCCAGTAACTCAGCGACATCAACTCCCGCGCATTCCAACGAATCGCTTACCAATAAACAGCGTCGAGGTTTTCGAAAGCTGCCCAATAGCAATCTCAATGTCAACCTGAGTGGTTCTGATGGATCTCTTGGACCTTCTGCTGAAAGTCTGCCTCCAGATCTTCCACCGAAAACAAAAACGGAGGACACTTACTTAATTTTGCATCCAAGTTCAGCTATTAAAACGGAAAGCCCGAGAACAACTTATTGTGAAATAGATATTCCAAAGGAAGAAAAATCTTTTAGAATAAAACAAAACAATGACAATCCTTGCAAAATTAAAAAGTCCCAATCAGCACGACGATCCCCAACAACCAAGGATTCTGTTGCCTTTCCAGCTCAACGTCGTATGACCCAACCGTGCACAGAATTTGACTCGCTTTATGAAGTAGTCAATATACCAGCAGCAAAATCGAATTCAGGGACCAATGCATTTTCTTTTACACCCTGTGATGCCAATCACTATGAGGAAGGTGGCGTAGCAAATGGGGCAACATCAAAGTCCAGACATCGACCGTTACCGAAGCCACCATCTGACCCGGACATTCCACCAGAGGCCCCACCTTTGCCTTCCCAGAGTAAGAAGGAAAAAATGAAGGAAAAAAAAGAAAAAACAAATAAGAAAAAGGATAAGAAAGATGTCATCGACTTCACCGAACAGGACCAACCTCCATCTTTGGCCCCCAAAAAATTACCGAAGGAGTATAAAAAATTCGATAATAGTAAGAAGAAAGAAAAGACTTCTGCAATTGTGGCCTCCATCACTGAATCGGATTATGATATTCCAGACATTCCCATTCCCAAGGTAAGCGCACTCTAATTATTCATTTTAGTATCATGGTTGTCAAATTTGTATGAAAGATTTTATTTACTACATCTAAATTTTTATAAAGAAATTTTAAATATGGATAATAAGGAGTATACGTAAAAGTTATTTTTTTAATAATAATATTTTAGTGACATATGGACTTTTGAACCGTTCTTTACTAAGTTTTAAAATGTTTTTAAGAAAGTTTTATTGAAAGAAATAACGTCACAAGTAAATAATATTTCTATATACATTTTTATTAAAATTAATTAATTATCCTTTGTATATAATGAACCTTTTAAAAGTCTTCGTGGATTTATTCTAGATAAATGTTGGTTCAACCCCCCCTTCAGTACACTTATGCGCTTGTTTAGTTATATTCATTTATATACCGTCCTAATTCTAAATTGTTTAACTGGAGTCTATATATACGAGTTTCTATAATATAATCATCATTTTGAAAGCTTAATTATTATTTCGTTAATTTTAATATTATTGTTTTTTTAAAAATATTCAGAAGTTTACTCCTTGTATATGACTTAGGTACCAACGATTATTTAGCATAAGTCTCGTCATCCACAAATTCAACCTGTTTCCTGTTACACACTATTTATAATATATATGTAGTATGCATGCATTTATGTACAAACTAGGCTTTTCGTTCATTCCTAATTTTGCAGGAACCAGCAGTTGCGATTGCGGTAGAAGACCAAGATTGGTTTTTTGATGGAGGACGAGAAGCGGTTTCCAAATTTCTGAAAAAGAAAGGACACGTAAGAGATCTTAATGATTATTAATTTACAGATGTTGCGATTTTAATTCCCAATAATCCGATAATTCTTGATTAAACACCCGAATAATGAAGTTGATGAAATCTGAATGTTTTTCGTCCAAAATAAAACTTTTGAAATTTTTCAAATATTGCAAACTACAAGTCGAGTAGGTATAGTTGCATTAGTATGCTTGAAATAAGACAAGGGGGTGTTTCCTGTTATCTCCTTTCGCCTTCTCAATAATGTCAATTCTTTTTTAGATCTTTTATTTAAATCTTTTATTGAATGATCAAGTGATCAAAATTTGAGAATTCCAATTTCATCTAAAATTCATAATAATGCGTCAAAAAATAAGTTTTAATATAATATATAATGTAGGTTATTACTTAATAACTTTTTATATCTGCAAAACCTAAGAGATCGATGCGATACATTTTTATTTGTTTTAATAAAATAATTTCACACATCCTCTTTTTGTTATGTATATATTTAGAAAGAATTCGAAAGCCATATATAATACAAAAAATGTCAGAGCAATATATAAAAGAAATTTAATTAAAAAAAGCGATTTTTGGTTGTATGTAATAATTTTCTTTTGCAACAATCATAAAAATAGATAATTTCACCGTCTTATAGATAATTCATAGATAATTTCACCGTCATCATCTGCAATTGGAAATGTAGAAAAATATTCACTTAACCGGTTATTTTCACAAACACTATTTTGCAATATTATTTCATTACTAAATTTTTTAAAGGAATGCTTTTATTTGAATACGAATATAGTTTTATTAAAGGTATAATATCTTAAGAGGATAATAATAATAAATTAAAACGCTGAGCTCTACGTCTTAGTTTTCATCTGAGTTTTTATAAAATACAATCAAATTCTGCAATAAACAACTATTTTAAAAATAATTTCTAAGCGTAAACAAGTAAATAGCTGTATATTAAAATAATTTATTATAACTGTAATGCAATAATTATTTTTGCGGCAAAACTTTTCATATCTTTGTGGGAGGTTTACATTATAGGTTTGACAACAGCAGATTTATATTACACCATAAATACTAACATTTAGCTATTTTCTATTAATATATTTAGTGAAATAAGTATTGTAAATTTGTATTGTATTAGTGTATTCATTGTTTTTCTTATTTAGGAAGGCGGATTTGTGGTTCGTCCTGGCAGTCAAACACCTTATGTTCTATCTGTTCTTTGTGACGGCCAAATCATCAAAAATCTGAAGATTCGCAAAAAGAAAGAAAATGTTTGGGCAATTGGAGAAATGAAAGAGAATGAAATTGTAATTAGTATAAATATATACAATTATTTATCAATAGAATTAGTTTTGAAATTGTCCTATTTGTTTCAACGCTATAAAATTTAAATATAGGGCACAGGAAAAATATTACTGTTTTCAAAATATAAATTATTCGTATATGTTGTATTATACATGGTGTAAACTAAGTTACGCCCCATTATACAAATTTACCTACATAGAAGGTTATATTTTCATAATATTTACTATTACAGCATATCTATAGTTACAGGTAAAAGTTTACTATATAAACAAATTAAAACAATAGAGTTCAGGAATGATGTTCGAGCTGTTCACCATTAATTGTGTTGTAGCAAGGACAACTAACCTATCTATAGTAACACTCCAATATAAGATTAAATCCGGGGTGATCGAGGAGACCAATCAATTGGACCTCAACGTCCTGTGAGGAAAATGTTCGTTTTGCATAGACAACTTCATTAGCCTCGATGTAAAATCAATTTGAAATATGCATAGATATCCGTATGTTGGCAGAGATGCATAATATTTTGGATATATATATATATATCGGGTGTAACTTTTTTTACCCAGTGTAGAATTGTAAATATATTTAAAAAGTATTCTTCACATTTTCCTTAGGAATTTTCCAATGTACTGGAACTGATCCAACATCAAATGGAAAATGGACTATCCGTGACCGGAATAAACCATCACATCAAGATTCTACCGATGATTCAATGATTGTAAATGACATGAAATCAGATGAGATGAAATCAAAACCACTATTATATATATACACCTATAATATCAATTGAAGTCTTGAGATTACAATATAATCAGTCAGTTATGATTGAATGAAGATATGATGTCATCCGTGAAATACAATTTTAAATCAGTTACAAAAGTATTAGCATTTCCATGTGTGCAAAAAATATTGAACATTATTTTATGTTTAAATACTGAATATTTAAGAAAAGCTAATGTTAAAATAAACAAACTAATTGTAAATTTATGACAGCATTTTAATAACTACTTTATATTGTGTGACTAATTATTTATATATAACTTTATTTGTACTTACTTATCGATTTTTATTCAACGCAAATCGTAATTTTCTTTGTTTTCGATTAATACAATATACTTTAAATTTCTTCCTTCGTTTTAAATCTAGTTTCAAACTGTAAAAACGATATAAAAATGATGATAAACATTTAACGCAGAAAATATTGTTTAATTTTTATAATTTGGTTGCCCCATAATGTACACAGCCCAATAGAAAAAGCAAATAGTTAAGGATGAATATTATATTCAACAACATGTCACGAAGCTCCCAACTTCACACACAGAACACAAAGCGATGAATAGACAATACTATTTATAGAAAACGTGCAGAAAAAATATTTCCACTATGTAGTTTAAGCTCTAAATGCGGTCAAATATTATTTACAGGCAGAATTTAATAAAAACATTGAACAATCTCAATTATAATCAGTCGTCAAAGAGAATATGAAAACCTAAATGTTTAGTGTACAGTCGTAGAGCAGTCAAAAATAAGATTATCTTCCTGAAATAACAGACATCGGAGATCATAATTGTGAAGAAGTATCACCACGACTTCATTAACTAGTTAATGAAATAATTTATTGACATGTGATGCATGATGGTTGGACCTGTGCCTGACACTCAGTGTTAAAAACAAGAACGTTTTCAGAATACAAAAAGGAATGGCGATTATAGCTTAAGAGATTCTCTCTTTGGTGGCGGAATTCCTTCCCCATCCTGGATATCTGCGGTCTTCAATTCCGCAGCATTTCGTTTGCGGACAATTGGCTGAAAAAAGGGAACGAGGGATTTGCATACAATATTTTTGTAGTTATTTATATAAAAAATATGTCTTTGATTCATTGAAAAAGCAAATTTCATAATTACAATGATTCCACTGAAAAGCGACAATGGAAAAACAGAACTGAGAATCGTCAGAACTAGAGTAAGCAAAAGAAGCAGTGGATAATGTTAATATTCTATAAAAACAATGCCAGCTACATTCTCTGAGAATAAGAGAGATAGAAAGCAAGAAATTGGATAAAGTCAACTATAATTTAAAGATGACTGTTTCAGTTGTTGATAGTGAACATAGTCACATGTAGTTGGAAATTTTTGTGAAAATTCTGTGATAAGGTAGAACAATTAACTAATTTTCATTCTACAATATATTTGAAAATAATGAATCGCTAAATAAGTTTTCAGATAAAATTTATTCATTAAAACTATGAATAATATTATAATTAAAAAAATTTTAAAAGAATACTTTACAAAAGCCAGTAAAAATTGTTTAGAATCAAGACGAAAACAATAAAAACTGCTCTCCGATAAAAAGTAAATCTAAAAAACTACAATTATATTTAAAAAATAAGTAAAATTTATGAAATATATAAAGTTACCTTTCCGGTTGGTGGTGACATTACTCCGTTGGTCTCAATATTTGGGTACATAATGGCTTTGGATAGTGCCTTCATTTCTTCATCGTTGAACCATTCATGATCCAGGGCATCCTGAAGATATCATTTTAAAAATTGTTATATTTTCGAACATACAACAATATACTACTGATTTTAAATTTAAGTAGTATAATCGATACTTCCTATAAAGGTAATTAATTACATTAATAAATTGAATATTTAAATACCCGAATTGAGATTCTCTCGCTTGGTTTGACAGTGAGCATTTTTCTGACAAGATCAATCGCCTGTGGACTGATTCCACCCCAGTATTGATCAGGGAACTCAACATGTCCACCTGTAATTTGAGTCTTCACATCATAATCTTCACGTTCATCAGTAAAAGGAGGGTAGCCCACCAAACTGAGAAATAAGCCGAAAGAAATATTGATCAATTATTTTCAAATTTCATCGATGGATTACATATTTTTTTAATTGTTTTAATATGTAAAAAGGAAAATCAATTTTTCTACTAAATAATAAAGCAGAGAGCAATACTCACCATATGAAAATAATGACCCCCAAGGACCATGTATCAATGGAACATGTGTAAGATCCATCCCCTGCAGTTGTGATTACCTCGGGTGCCAGGTAGTTGGGAGTGCCGCAAAAGGTCTTGAGCATAGTGTTCTCATCCACGAACTTTGAGAGCCCAAAATCCGTCACCTTAACCAGCGTTTCGTTGCTTTCTCCGGTGAGAAGAATGTTTTCTGGCTGTCAAAGTGTGGACCAAACTATTCAATAATATTGAATTTGTCCTAAATTTTTAAATTATAAAATGGTAATAATCGAAACCGAAAATATTGATTAGTTTTAATTAATCTCCCGAAATAAACAATTTACCAAAAATTAAATTGCCACTTTAACTACTGGTGTAGTAGAGCTCTTCAATTAAACTGTTGATAAATGTTATAGAGATGAATGACATAATATTTAGTACAGTTTTGGAGGATAAAATACCTTCAAATCGCGATGAGTAATTCCGTTGTCATGGAGATACTGAAATTAAAAACACAGCACAGAAACATGTAAGACAGTAATAAAGTTTGCACAATTATTTCGAAATTATTAAACAAAAAATCTAGTAACTCTGAAAAGTTTGAATAAAATAGCAATTTTAATCATATTTTGTAAATAACTCATAACTCAAACGCATAACAGTGATAAAATGTAACAAACTTATAAACCAAATTACGGAATAGTTACAAAGAAATCTTTATAATTATGTGAAATTATATTTATTACCTTGACAGCCAAGACCATTTGATAAGCCAACAGTTTGGCCTCTTTTTCCTTGAACTGGCCCAGATTAATCACCCTGTCGAAGAGTTCTCCCCCTTCAACCCTGCAAGACAAGAAAGTTCGGATATTGGGGAGGGCGGCATCAATAATAAGAGATTGACACGATTACGGAAGAGGGAGATAAAAACTCACAGTTCGAGAACAATGTAGATAGCATCATGCGTGTCAATGACGTCAATAATTTCAATTATGCAAGGCTGTAAAGAAAGGCAGCAATGTCAACAATAGTTCGTGGAACAGATCCCAAAAATAGACTTGTGAGGAAAAATTTAGACGAGAAGAAAGTTATTTATACTAAATTATAATATATAAAGAATTTAAAAATGCATTGCAGCAATCACTGTAAAGCTCAAGCAAGATAACAGCATTTACTATCTATAGAATAGTTCATGAGTATACATATTTTAAGTAAATTAACATATAACTATTATTTTCGCCCTTTTGAAGTAATGTTACATATCATTATACATATCATCTATGTCAATATATTATTAATATATTTGTTTTAAAATAGAGAAATTATATTAATTATCGAACCGCTAATTGCACATTAACAGAACTGTGTATACATATAGAACATTTCATAATACTTTTTAATAACTCTAATTCCACTCTAATATTACTGATTATTCTCTATTTAGCTTAAAATAACTGCAAGTCCTCGATAAGTAGTTTCATTAGATTCTTTTTTAACTAAAATGGATTAATTTAGAAAGGTTGTCCATATAACTGATTTTTCGTTATATCGTGGTTTGGTCAACTTTAATAATTATTGTCATGCATTATTGGTTGTTTACATTTATTTGAATCATATATTTGAAAACTACATTCTACATAAAAAGATTCGCTCGTTTCGCTTTTCAATCCTAAAATTTGTGCAATGTTCAATTATATTAGATGCATCGAAGGTTATTCACAATCTCCTTTGAGGTGTTTATTTATTCTGTAAGATACAAAGAAACTAAGAATAGCAATCGTTAATGAACTAGGTACAAATAATACTATGTGTTAA
>JAUZNC010051546.1:0-15168 GCA_034780395.1 Vannuccia rotundouncinata | reverse complement strand
TCTACATCATTAATGTGCATCCGAGCAGCGATTCATCGCCACTTACAGTCACCCCCATTCAATGGTGTCCATAATATTGCTTATAGGTTTGGTCATTGCTTACATGTTTGTTAAACTTAATTAATTAAAATGCAATTAGGATAGCAATGTCATCAATAGATATAGCAATGTCTGTGCATACAACAGCGATTGACAATATAGTTATAAATGAAGAATCAATCAATATTGCCTTTTTGTATTTTCAGACATGTTCAAAGTATAAAAATTAATATAGATTTATTTTTAATATTTCTATATTTGTATAAACTATATAGTCTATATTTTCTACATATTTTAATCATATAGATATATGTACACTATGTATAAAATATACATAAAACTATAGGTAAGGAATAATAAAATATAAGAATTATATGTATAGGCGTGATTGCAAAGTTTTAATTGAGTTGTAAATAAATTATGAATATTTTAAAATGTTTCTCCTATCAAATCACTTGAAATAATTTAGCAATTTATAATTCAATAATTCACACATTTAGAAAAAAATGGAAAATGAAACGGTACAAAAATTGGAAACGAAAAAGATTATTTGAAGGCAACTATCATCACATAAATATATCTGATTTAAATAAAAAGACAAAGAAAAAAGTTGTAATTGAAAAAAAAACACCTAAACTATCAAAATCCGGATGCATCAATTGTAAACCAAACACATCAACAAATTTACTCGTTGAATTTGTGACAGATCGAATTACAAATACCGAAAAATGTAAAGCTTGGTTATCTGAAAATTCCAAATTAAGGAAGAAATTATGCAAGTCTTCTAATTTATGTTTTTCTGTGACTATAAGTGTTTGGGACTGGTATTTATTAATTGATTTAGATGAAATCATTAACCGGCACATACTAGCCTGTTATAAGATTTCAAATCGTCCTATCCCTAGATCTGAGTCACTTACATTAATGCAACGAATAATAGCTTATTTCCATAAGAAAGTAACAAGAAATTCATAAGAAAGTAACAAAAAATTTGAATTCGCTAGGAACCTATAATGGAAGTTTAAACAAAACATGTCATCATTGTGTAAGCGACGCCATATTTTGTAAATCAAAATGTTTTAAAAATTCTGCCTTCCACAAAATGTCATGATTCAGTCGACTGTGTAACTAAATTTTCTAAATAAACGCAGCATTTGGAAAATTAAATTTATTCTAAACACTTTCACCTTTTTGCTTAGAAAATGTATACGAAAAAATCGAAATTTCTGTGGTTTTGTTAAATTTGAAATCGGAACATTTATGTGAAACTAGTTTAGCGAAACGTAAGCAACCACGCTAAAAAAATACCCGCCTGCATAAGTGCAGCATTTTCATTATTAGATGCGCTCAGAAGGAACGGTTTCATAGCTTTTTAGAGGATTGCATAAAATTGAATAGAACATTCTGCTATCTAGATTAAAATATTGACAGAATTCTCTTCGTCGGTCATCATATCTTTTAGCTGTTTTATTAAGAGTTAGTATGGAAAGATTCTTCGCATTCTTCTCCTTCAATACCAATAAGCATTGATAGATTTTGATCAAATTTTCACATATATTTGTCATGAAATTATAGTCAAGTATACTTAGAATCTGAAATGTTTTAAACGATATGACTAAGTAGACGGAAGTTTAAATAAAAAATAAAATTTACCAGGTTAAATATATTTTAAGTATTGTATAATACCTTAATAGCTTAAAAATCTCCAGCAATAATGCTTAAAATTTCGACCCTAAATTTCACCATATTTCTGTGATATTATTCAGTTAATTTAAATAATTAAACTAATCGCTTTATAATCAGCCTTTTTAATGTTCAAACATGAAATGAAATGAACTTAACTTATATTAAATGAAAATTTAATTTATAATTTGTTATAACATCATATGACAAAGTAAATTATCAGAGCTTCAAGGAAAAGAAAAGTACGTTACCATTTTGAAATCGTAGATTTGGATTTCCAAAAAATGTCTCTTCAAATGGTAACTGTGCATGCTAGGAAACATTTAATCATATGTTGAATTCAATTTAATAAATTTAATAAACCTGCAAGGAAAGAAGGAATCATATGTCATTTACCAATACAAGAATTGGTTTCCACATTTAAATTATTACAATCATCAGCAAGTTTATTGCCATTCACTGCTAATTCAGTAAAAAAAAATTAAAAAATAAAAAAATTATAACGATGGTTGGATTATATTATATTTATGAAAACATTGAAACTAAATAAAAGGTTTATACCAGGATAGCAAAACGTTCGCGCCGTTTTCTTCCCCCTTTTCTTGAAACTTTGTTAGCTTTGTTTTTTTAATTTTTACACAATTTAACACAATTTTTTTAATGATGTTGACTTAACAATTAATGTTTTCAATAATGTACTCATTGCCATTTTTGCCCTTAAATATTATCCTACGTTCAAATGCTGAATTTCTCTGTTTTGTATGGCGCAATATTGCAGTATTTTAAGAAAATTATTGTTTTATTATTATTGCCTTATAATTATTGAATTCTAAAACTTTGGATAATAACAACAATTGTACTGGTTTACTGGACAATATTCCCATATTTCCTTATAAACCAGTAGAATATATTGTTATACGATAGCTACGAAGGATTAATGAATCTTTTGATAACGAAATTGATTTTATTGTTTCCCGAAGCGAAGCTGAGCGATCAATGAAATCAATTTCGTTATCAAAATATATTCATTAATCCCAAGTAACTGTCGTATAACTGTTTTCTACCCCTTTTGAAACAAAGTTTTTTTTAATTTAAACTATTTTTTTTCTTATAACAACCAATTTTAGTTCTAACTCGATAATTAAAAAAAATGCTGAAGAATCATTGTTATAGCATTTGTTGATGATATTAATGCTCTTAAAGAAAATAAATTTGCAAAATCCACGGATAAGCAAACAAAATATGCTTGTAATATGTTGAAAGTATTTTTGGATAAAAGCAAACTATATGTCAAATTTTATGATGAATATCTGCAAACTTGTAGGGCTGGCTCCTAAATACACTAATCATAGTATTCGAGTTACATCTTGCACGTTATTGGGAGAATGTTTCGGTGATCTAGATATTCAATCTGTTTCAGGATACGAATCATTAAATGCTCTTGGTATTTACAAAAGAGTAGATCTGAAATGGGGGTATGTTCTATCTACTCCCTTCCACCTTTTTAATGCCGTATTAGCGGCAACATCTAGCTAGTTCGTCATTGTCGATTGTTTGTCAAAGATTCCGGGAAGCATTGTCGATGATGTTCCACAAAATGGTCCTGTTGTTATCAAACAGGCACAGAATGTTACCATTAAGAATAACTACAATATGTAACAATGCCTACGTATCCAATGTTTTCGTGTTGCACTGACGATAAATTGATATTTAACTTGTTATTTGTAAAGGACACATTTTGACGGTTTATTGAATGCTTGCGAGGCGGGATATATTAAATCTCATTGATACCGCCCAGGCGGGATTCATTAATATTGATTACATTGTTTATGAATATTTCTTTCAAATACACTGTATTGATTGAAGTATTACGATATCTTTGATAACTAAAATTTTGAATGGGATAGTAGATTTAAAGTGGTGGAATATTATACTTATTATTCCAATATTTATTGAATTATTGCATTTTACATAGACTTATATATTAGTTATGTAGACGGGTACACTCAATAATTTATATTTTTATATATTATTTATCTAGACCGGCACTGACCAATATTCAATAATAATAAATGTCACGGAGGAATATAATATCTATTTCGATAATCAATTCGGAATTCATGGTACTTGTTATTGCATTTCAATTATATATGGTAATAGTTTCGTTTTAAAGAGGAAATTCAATCAATATATATATATAATGATCAAAAGCCTATTAACATTTATAATATGGGTTGAATTCCCTCTTTAAAACAAAACTAATACCGTATATAATTGAAATGCGCTCTGGACGTTTATTTGACCAGTTTACCGGTCTAGATAAATAATATATATATATATCAATGGTTACATTGATCGAAAAGTGTACAGAAGGGATTTCAATTATATTCGGTAATTGTTTAATTTTAAAAAGATTTTTATCAATACTATATATTTTAAACGGATTCCATCATTGATATCGTAATAATATTTATCTAAGTAAACCTCCCATTAAACTTTTGTATACGAAGTAGAATCTGACAAAAATACAAAATGGTGAAATTATGTTTGTCCCCGAATTTTTCAAATAGAACTGTGAAATATAGACTAAATCGGTCCATATATTAAATTATTGTTCAAGTTTTATAGATATTATGTGTCTAAATTTTTTGTCGTTTATGCGCTATATTTATATAACAATATTTCTTTTTCTGGAGAATTGTTTAGTTAAGTGAATTTAGAAAAATTTAATTTTTTTAATCCGTTTGCTATTGATTTTCTCTTTTTATTTCGGACGCTTATTAAGCGTAGTAATTTTACAATCTAGTGAAGTTAATAATTACGATATATCTAATCAATGGGATTGATCAATATATATGTTGATTAAATTCCCTCTTCATAAAACAAAAATCTATTAGTCTATCAGTAGTATGTATATCTACAGCTGCATATTCTAAAAACTACTTTATAGATTGCTCTAAATGTCTATTTTATATAGTCAAGATCTATAAAGTACAATACAATACTTGAACAATAGACATATATAATTATTACACGAAAAATGTCTAATGTAATGTGTAATGTCTATGACTTGAACATAAATACCGGTAAATTTTATTGTTACTTTTTGCAATAAATTTTTTAATACAGAAATTAAAAAATTAACATATATTTAAAAAATAATGTTACACTTCATAATTATGTTAAATCTAGGCTTATGGTAGTTTTCAGTTAACTATAAGACTATAATATAGGATACTTGAAATTGCGGTATTTTTTAAAAGTCTGTATCTCTAGAAATATTAATCTATAATTACGAAACCGACAATGTGTAAATACTCGCAGATACACCAATATTTGTTAAATTGAGTGAATCCGTCAAACATTAAAAGTTACAGTCCTCCAATGGTTGTGTTTTAGATGAATTCTTCCAATTCTTCTTCTTCTTAAGACCCAATCACTTCTCGAAAGCATTGATGGATTTTGATCAAATTTTGATCATATATTATTTATGTGCGTTGAAATTAGAATCTTGAATGTTTCGATAGGACTAACGAGAAAAAACATTAAAAATTTACCTTAAATTAAACAATAATTCTGTGATATTAATTTGTTATATTAATTAGAAAATATTATTTGATTTACAATATAATTGATCTGTTGATTATATAATATTCCTAAATATTGATTATTTTAAGCAATGAAGATGGCAAAATCGAACGGAGGATAATTATTGATATTTAAACAGTAAAATCAGAAATTAATTAATTGATTAAAATTTTGAATTTTCATCGGAGGATATTTGATTCAGTTATTTACACAGTGGCAGATAATATACTCCGCCGCGACATTTTGTTTTGATTTAAATGTTATAATTTGTTTTTTATAAATGATATCTAATAAATTTGTTTTTTATAATTCCCTTTTTATTATTATTTAGAATGGTTTATTTAGGAATATACAAGTTATTTACTGCGGGCTCGTAGAATATTCACAAACATCGGAGAATATTTTGTAATATTAAAAAATGGCGTGTAAATAATTGTATAATAGTTATATAATAAATATTAATACATTGTTATTACCACATATCATAATCATCATAAGCAATTTTTTTTAATAAATTCAAGTTAATAATCAATAGTCAATATTAGTACCTAATGATTTAATTAGCAATACAGACTTCCAAGGATAAACTTTGTACTATAGGCAAAAAAAGCAAGGACACATTTTAAATTTTATCATATCAAAATTACCAATACATTAATTGATCACGCTATTTAAAATATTTCTATTTAATGAAAGTTTATTCCCATTCAGTGCTTATTTTATCGGTACATTTCGGAAACTCATCATGTATAGTGGACATTAACTACATGTGATCAAAATAATTAACGAATATTTTCATTGTTTGTAATGATGAAAATATTTTAACTAAAACCAGTTTCTAAAATGTTAACATCATTGTTAGTTCCAAATAAACGTCTATAGTCTCTTATCTCTCAAATCATTTCAAAATGAAATTCAGCTAACATTCAGACATGAGCTAATCCAATTTTTGCCATTTTTTGGCTTTAAATATTGATTTAATATAACCAGTAATATGAATTTATAGATATTCTTCATAATACTGGATAATAATAATAATAATACTTTATAATACTTTGTAATACAGAAATGATTGAATGAGCCAATGTAGGTTCTAAAGAAAGAAATGTAGTTGAATTTAATCCTAGTTCTTTAAATTGCAAATGTTGATATGTTTTTACTGAATAGAAGAAAGAAACGACTTGAACAAGGAGGAAATCAATTTTTTTAGTTCGAAAATTTAGCCTATCTTTTTAAAATGTCAGTATATTTATCATATACTTATAAAGATAATGTCTATGATAATTATCATTAATTTCGACTTTAAAGTTCAATAGCTAAATTGCTCAATATTGATTTATTATATAACTTCGATTTAAGTACATATTCATAAACTTATATCTAAGGAATAATATAATCTTTTATAAAATATAAAAATTAAATGTAGTGGGGATGCCAAAAAAGATTTCTATTCTTTCTTTAAAAAATTATTTTAAAAATGTATCCTATCATATCACTTAAAATAATTTAGTAGTTTATAGTTCGAAACTTTACACAGAAAGAAAATGGAAAATGAAAAGGTACAAAAATTGGAAACAAAAACATGATTTGAGAGGCAACAATTGTCACCTCAATATATCTGAGTTAAATAAAAAGACAAAAGGAAAAGTTGTTATTGAAAATAAACCACCTAAACTACCAAAACCTGGATGCATCCGTCAATGTAAACCAAACAAATCAACAAATTTACTCATTGAATTGGTGACAGATCGAATTACAAATATAGAGAAATGCAAAGCTTGGTTAACTCAAAATTCGAAATTAAGGAAGAAATTATCCAAGTCTTCTAACTTAAGTTTTTCTGTGACTATAAGTGTTTGGGACTGGTATTTATTAATTGATTTAGATGAAATCATTAAAAGTCGCATAATAGTCTATTATAACACTGAATATCTTCTTAGACGTGATTCATTGCAAAGTGAAGCGACTACTAGCTTTTCTCAATACATTCATAAAAAAGTATCAAAAAATGTTAATTCTCTAGGAGAAGCCTACTGGAAATTTAACCAGAACATGTTGACATTGTATAATCGAATCCAATTTCTGTAATGTTTTAAAATTTCTACCTTCCACAAAATTTGCTTCAGTCAACAAGCTTGATATCTAAATTTTCTAAATAAACGCAGTATACTCATTTGGAACATTAAATTTATTTTTATCACATTAACCTTTTTGGCATAGATAAATCCACATTTCTGTTACGTGGCGTTAAATTCGAAATCGGAACATTTATGTGAAACTATATTATCTTAGCGCCACGCAAGCAACGACTCACAGAATGTGTTCATAAGTATAAATGTTGCATGGCTAGATGCTTTCGTTAGAAATTTTAGAATCTTAGCTTTCTGGAAATAATTGAAACGGTAATTCTTTTATAACCGTTTGCGTAACTTTTCAGAAGTATAGTTACTCTAGAAAAGACCTCCAATTTTCAACAAACCGTAATTAAGTTTTATGAATCATGGAATTAATCAATCCTGGCGACAAGATTGCAATATTGGTAGAATTCTCTCCTTCGGTCATCATATCTTTCATCTGTTTTATAAGAGTTAGTGTGGATAGGTTTCTAATGACCATACTCTATTAGATTGGGAAGGTTTAATGTCCGAAATATGTTCAGTAAATATGGCCAAAAAGTACTATTTTGGCACTAAAACAGCACCATTTTCACCCCCTGAGGGATAAGGTTATATAGGGTCTCACATGCTTCTTTTTTGAGATATTCAATAATAAAATTATTTTTGACGTGTTCATTTTTTAGAAAATGTACGATGGTGATACATGGACATTTTTTCAAAAAAATAATGATTTTTTTAGATACTTTATATATATTTCTATCTTTGGTAATATATTTTATCCACCCAAAATGCATAAAAAATTGTAATTTGCGATTTAAAGTTTTTCTTTCTAGAAAAAAAAATTCACATGTTAGTGGAAGATACTCAACTTCAAACGTAACTATTTTATTTGGCTTAAGAGTTAGAACTTCATATCATCCTGGATATTATTACAGGGGTCCTATACAATAATAATCCAAAGAGAAAAAAAACTACGTTTGAGATTTTTGGGTTATGAGCTGTACTGCCGGACTATATTTAAAAAAACAATTGAAAGTGAGCCCCCCTAGAACTCCCCTCCCCCCCCCCCCACCAGAAGGTTCCATTTACCTCATAACCCTTATTGACCAAACTTTGTTATATAATTAATACTAATACGAAAGTATGTTACAAAAAATATAAGGCTGACCGAAATTTCTGGGGGTAGGCATAAACTGACCACCCCCAATGTAGGGAAGAGGTAAAACTTGAAAATAAGAAGGAAATAAAATAAATAAATATTAGAAATATTTTATACTAAAAGAAATTTGGGCATGGCTCGACCTGAACGATAATTTGAATTGAATACATTTATAAATGACTTTATAAAATAAATATTACAAGTATTTTTAAACTATTGGAAATTAGGGCGTTGCTCCTTGGTCCTGATATGATTAATAGGAATTTTTCATATTACTTCTAAATAAATATAAAAATGATAATATTAAAACTATATACTGCACATATGTATTGTTGTTAAAAATTTAAAACAGTTGCAATTCTTGTCAATCAATCCGTCATAGCCGTTTTATACAAACATCCCACCAACTAATATAGAACAAATCTAATCTGACAAGGCTCAATTAGTTTACTGATCAATAGTCGACACGGTACTCTACAGACATACGTAAAAATGGTTTACGCTCTTGCGTAAGGGCATTTTAAGAAAGATTTTAGAAATTTGGCAACTAAATTGTTACCAAACAATTTATGTACCAATATATAGTTAAACATGTGTTATAACATGTATTAATTAGTTGAAACTCAACTCGTGTGGGAAATGTCTTTAATTTCGATTCAAAAACAAGATGGCCGCCAAAATTATGGTTTTTTCAAAATATTACAAAAACGGTTGATATTTTCTATATCAATGTGCTGTAAGAAAATATGTGTCTTTATGATTTACATATTATGTGCAAATTTTAGCCAAATCGGATAAAAGGGGAACCATATACAGATCAAAAAAACTAAACTTAAATAATAATCAAAATTGCATATATTCATTGCATATGCATTTATAATTTATTGTGTAATTACATCAAGATTTGTTATGCAACATAATAACAGATAATAAATTTGTGTACCCTACCAAAATGAAAAAGAGCTATAATATGCCTAAATATGTATTCTTATAGTATACCTACAGAACACAATGCCTATATTAATAAAAGTGTTTTGGAATTCCCGAAACTATCAACGTCACAAATATTAAAAAATTTTCAGGCGAATAGAAATGGAGAAAATACGTTTTTGAAAATCTGAATTTTAATAAACCTTCGGTAAAAGGTTAATCTATAAAGCTACAATCAGTGCCCATGGGAACCATCTTGTCCTCTACTCCAGTCATGAGTGTTCGGGCACTTGATTGGTGTGACATCTACATTGAACAAAAATTAATGAAAGGTGCCAAGTCAGAAGGAGGTCTAAGCAGAGGGAGTAGGAGAAATATTGTTTGTGGCCACAAGTGCTGGGTGCTCAGTCACTTTTCTGATCAGAAGATGGAGAAAGTTGTCAGAAAGTCAGAAATCATGCTCTACTTCACAGAGACCTTGGCAAAACACAAATGAAGCGAGATGCAGAGCCAGTTGACCTTGTCCTAAAATGGTTTGAAGAGAACAAGCCATTCGACAATGATAGAGACAAAGAGATGCTTGTATCTTTCTCAACAGGGTTCACATGCACAAGAAAGGATCTAATCAACGCGGAGAGAGCATCTGAAATAGGAAGGAAGATACAGATAAAGCTGGATGGGCAGGCAGTGACATCGACCATGGATGTCATGTCGAAGATACAACCTCTGTTATCACTGAGAAAAATTCCAGTGGCGAATGAAGAGAAGATTAATCTCGACTCACTAAAGTTTTTAAACCGATTAATCATTGTCGCTCAGCGTGATATGACAATTGAGATAAGCTTACACTATGAGCTTAGTGTTGGCCGGAGTCCCTGTCTGGCTCTGTAACCGAGCTGACGTCCAATGGCTCGTCTCCTCATTAGACTGCTTTCCATTGTAGTTTGGGGCCGAGGAAACTTTGGGGCGGAGTTTCCCGCGTGTGCGTGAACGAGCACAGCTTCAAAGTGTCCTCTGACGTATGCGGCTCTAAAACGTACCGTTCCGTATCCGGGTACGGTATGCGGCGGTTTAAGAGGTTAACGTGGTATCTCTTCTTTCGGCAATTGTCAGCCATCGGGTAAAGAGACTTGAGTGTGCGAATTCCGCGCTTCACTTGTTAGCTGCAGCGAGACCCTCGAGATTGATGTCCCTTGCTAGTACGGGGTCAACGTCTCTCGTGGTCGTTGTAGTTCGCTTTTGATTCATTGGACTGTATTGCTTAGGTCGCGAACACACTAGCGGGTAGCGGTCCCTCAGGAATGCCAAGGGCAAGTAGGAGACACCTTCCCTACAACCAAGCCGCGGCCTGCCGAGCTCTGCTGACTAGCTGTAGTCTGTGCTGTTTGATGTGCAATGCAACTCTATGGTTCGTTGATGGAGTATTGGAGTTCAGGCTGCCACTGTTGCCTTACGAGGCATAAATTGGTAGGCGGTTTGCTCTGACCCATAACTCGCGAATCGATGACGTGCGAAGAAGGAGGTTGCCGTCATCTGGATCGCCTCATTGGTTCGTCCAGTTGGTTGCCAAGTTCATCCTACGAAATGGATTCCCTCGTCCGTCGAACCGATGGTCCAGGCTGAGTAAAGTCGAACTCCGGCGTTGCGAATGGCAGTATGGTTCGCTTTAGATTCGCTTATTGCTGCTGGTGGTTGGGTTTGTAGTAATCCCACCGCCCCACATTTGGCTAATCTCATTCGCTTCGCTCATTCGATTCGATTGAGACAAGCTTACACTATGAGCTTACTCCCTATCCATTGTCTTTGTTCAGCAACCAAGATCAGAAGATGAACAAGAAAAAAAAGGAAAAAGTTTTATAGACAAGCCTTAAGGAATCGGCTAATCCACTTGACCTCAGTAACCAACCCTTGTCGTACTTTAGTGATTGATGGCAGATGGCTCCGCTACATGGTGGAGTGGGAACTGCAGCAAACCTGGCAGGTGGTCGCCAACAGTTACCTGAGCTACGTACAGTGTATGGGCCACGGTTCTCAAAAGATCATTGTGGTTTTTGATGGCTATAATAGATCACCAAAAGATCATGACCACATCCGGCGTACCAAGAAATATTGTTGTGATATCCAAATTCGATCAGATATGTTCCACTGGACACCAAGACGGAGGTTTCTGGACAACATACACAACAAGAGTGAGCTCATATTCCTAATTGGTTACAACCTTCAGAAAACATTGTGACAAGGATGCTGACATTTCAAGTGTGAGAGACATTGGTTGCTGCTTGAGACGGCTCTGTGGATCGGAGGCAAGTATTATTTATCTTTATTTTTTAATTAATTATTATATGGTGTTCGAAGGAAGGCTGGGGTAGATTTTAGAAAGAGAAAATTCACTGTTGAAAAGTTTAATCAGTCTTTGCACAATTCATTATGTTGTTTATTTTCAGGTCCGTGTAGAAGATGCAGATGTGCTGGTAATGATGGTGCACCATTGCTCAGATAACCACCATCCACTCTTCTTTACTACATCAAATGGCTCTTATGACATCAGAAAGATCCAAGAATCTCTCAATGAAAGACAGTTACGATACCTGCTCTTCTTTCATGCATTCACGGGGTGGGATACAGTTTTTTCAATTACTGGCCATGGGAAAACAACTATATTTGACAGGTATTATGGACAAATAATTTCAAATAATTGCAATTGTTATATTTTGCTATATTTCTGTTCATATTAATTTTATTTTTTCAGGGTTTGTTCAGGGGATATGGATGAATACATGGACATCTATAATCTTAACACAGAAGCTAGTGACAAGGAGGAAGTGATTCAGGCGGGTTCTATGATTTTCCAGTACATTTACTATGAACTAAATGCTACATCGGGTGGAATTCAATACAACATATTCTCAAAGAAAGCGGCGGCAGATATAACTCTTCCTCAGTCAGAAAGTGCAGCAGCACAACATCTTTTCGTGCTTACTTGCAGACTGTAAAGTTTACAAGCTGTAATTGTAATGGTGATTGCAGCAACATGCGGTGCTGTTGTAAGAAGAATGGAGTATTGTGCATCTCTGCCTGTGGTGTATCAATGAGGTTGTGCTGAAATTGTATCAATCATATTTTTGACTCTACTGAAGTTGTTGATTCTTAAAACTTCTCATATTTTATTTTTGTAATTATGTAAATATTATGTAATTATTATATGCAAATAGGAAATAAAGGCATTTTTTAACAAAAATGTTAAATATATGATAAATATGAAATTTTAATAGATTAATATAAATATATGCAATTTTGATTATTATATAAGTTCTGTTTTTTGATCTGTAGGGTTCCCCTTTTATCCGATTTTGCTGAAATTTGCACATAATATGTAAATCATAAAGACACATATTTTCTTACAGCACAATGATATAGAAAATATCAACCGTTTTTGTAATATTTTGAAAAAACCATAATTTTGGCGGCCATTTTGTTTTTGAATCGAAATTAAAGACATTTCCCACACGAGTTGAGTTTCAACTATTTAATACATGTTAGTACACACATTTGGTAACAATTTTTTTAGTTGCCAGATTTTTTTTATGTTTCTCTTACTATATCTATAGAATATATTTCTACATCCACAGGCTTATCCCATGCAAGGTGATATCCATAAATTAAACTATATTAAAGTATATGTACGCATGGTTAGATTATATTAGAACTTTGCAATGCTATACTGTGTCTCATTAGTCAATTAATAAATCATTGTAAAAATATGTACAATATGTACTTTCAAAAATATCTATAAATAATTATAATTGATTTAAATTTTAAATTTTTTATTATATATTTTATTTAAATTAAAATTTAGAATTTTGATTTGAAATTCGAATTCTCCATATGTAACATAGTACTTTTAATTTTGAGGCATATATATATTCAAGTTTTTAATAGTATAATGAAATTCTCCATACGCAATATTTATTCATGACTAAATAATTAAATATAGCACATACTCTGAATAGATGGGATGATAGATAGGATTATAATAGTATAGCGGTCAAAGAATTCGAACAAGTATAACAGAATAAATGGGTGAGACACTGTCTACGAGACGACCGTAGCAGAGCTCGTAAGAAAGGAGAATGAAATCAATAATTCATACACCTCCTTATATACCATGATAGTGAATTTTTATTTTTTAGAATTTAATTCGTAAATGTGCGTGAGAATTTAACATGTAAAGGTGCGGAAAAATTTAACTAGTATGGTGAAAGGGGGGGTTTGTTCGAACAAAGGATCCTTTGTTTGAGGTAGAGGTACTCCTTACTTACTACTTTTCATCAGGTATCGATAACTATATTAAATCAAGTTTTTAATAAAAAAATCGAACTTTCCGTATGCTATATATAATAAATATATAATATTAAAATTACTGAAATCCCATACCTTCTTTGTAAAAAACAAAGTATTGGTTCAAATCAATAAGTGTCCATCAGGTATCGAGAACTATATTTAATCAAATTTTTATTGAAAATTAGAATTCTTCATATGCTATATTCTAAATATCGTCATTAAAATTATTGATATCCTTTACTGTCTTGGTAAAAATCAATAAGTGTTCATCAGGTATCAATCAGTATATTTAATAAAGATTTAAATAAAAAATGAAATTGTCCACTATAATCCAATATAGTACTATTAGCCAAGTGCATTTACACTAAGACCTCTGAGTAAATTTACATGCATGTAGTGGTGGTCAAAATTAATTTTGTTATTTATGGATGTAAAAAATGTGTCTTTATATTTTGAGATGTAGAAGTCAAATTTTTTATTTTGGCTGGAAATGGGGGGAGGGGGTGGAGTTGAGTCATGAGCTAGAGTTACCTATCTCATACTACTACTACCTATCTCATAATACAACGACACAGATAAGTCAGTATTGACAAATTCTTTTCTAAAAAATCATTAAAAACAATATAACGATATAATCATAGACATTTAGTAGATTTAGTGCTATGTCTTTGGATAGAATACCTATAACTTAAAATTTAAAATACACCATAGAAATGTTAAAACTCCAGTGGTATTCTATGTTTTTATTGATTGAGATTTAATACAAAATCAATGCAATGGCGAAAATATTTAATAACATTTATACTGCACGATGTTTATAACTAAAAGATAGGAGAGTCATGGTATAGTATTATAGAATTATTGCATGAAAATAATGCAATATCAAATATTATTGCACGGAAGCCTAAGTTTTCCAATTATCGATTACGAGCGATAGCGAGTTCGATAATTGGAAAACGAAGGCTTCCGTTCTATAATATTTGATTTTACACCATTTTTATGCAATAATTGTATTATTCATCATCTTGATAAATTCATAGATATTGTATATTGTTATACTGTTGAATATTGTTATATTGTTATATTTAAACAAAGATAGTAATCTATGGATAAATTACATGATTGATTAAAATGTTTGCTTTTCGAATTGAACTATGGCAACTATTAGTTATAATGTTGAAATCGTTATTTATAAATTAAATAGCTAACAAATACTCTTTTTAATTATGGCAAGTAACGAAAAAGTAGATAAACGATTTCCCTTAATTTCAAAAAATGAAATAGATAATTTAATTAACGAAAATAAAAACA
>JAUZNC010051545.1:14298-54214 GCA_034780395.1 Vannuccia rotundouncinata | reverse complement strand
TGAATAAATTATTTGTACTAAAATTATATTTTATTATAAGCAAAAACTATGTCTGATAGTAATACGTCCAGTTCCTTAAGCTCACTTTCAACAACATCAGTATCATACTTATCTGATGATGCGAATAATTGGAATCTTGTTACTCCTGTAACAGATAATCATCTGGAACACCCTCCCAAGTTTTTTGGTGTTCCAGGCCTAAGTCCGGTGATAGATCAAGCCGCATTGGTGACTGAAACAGATTTTGTACATCTTATATAACGATGTTTGACAACTAATCATCAATTGTTGCAACAAAACTGGACATCAGTTGCCAGTGAGGCCAACTAAATTGGGACAGTGGCGTGACATTTTGATACCAGATATGAATCACTGGTTTGGCTTAGCTTTTCATATGGGTATTTCATACAAGCCAGAAATTCCTATGTATTGGTCACGTTCTGCAATGTATGCTTCTGATTTATTTCTACACCCCGGGATTATGCCTCACAATAGATTTTTGCAAATCTTGAAGGTACTTCAATTTTGCTGTTGTGCAGAATGACAAACGGTCTTGCCTGGGACCTTTTGTGAACATCCTAATAGAAAAGTTGTTGAGGGTCTACTGTCCTGATCAGTAAGTAATACATTTACATTGTACGTTTATTGTATATTTCCTAAATATGTTCTAAATTAACTATTGTAATACAGAGTATACAATCCTACATGTATAACTCAAAAATAGTTTCATTATAATATTATTATTTTATGTTCTGTAATATATAATGTAAATTTTGGTTTCTATTGAAAATATATTTTTTTCTTATCTTACCCTATATTATATTACCTATATTACCTAATATTTAGTTTTTGCAATAATAATTTAGAAATCAACAGTTTGGGTAAAATATATATATTTATCTTTTAGAGATCTGATTATTGATGAGTCCCTGGTGAAGTATTGTGATAGGATTTCTTTTTGGCAATATATTCCATCAAAACACGCTCGTTTTGGGTTGAAGGTTTTCAATCTTTGCGATGTGGATGGATACCTGGTAGACTTTGAGTTGTAGGCAAGACAGTTGAGCACGGCAGTATGGGCTGAGGGTGTTCAGGGAGCAAACCTACTCTCGTGTAGTGAGCACATCATTGTGCACCTCCTCAATAGGGCTGGCCTCCTGGACTCCAGATACCATGTTATTCTAGACAACTATTATAATAGCGTTTGCCTTTGGGAGTGGCTTCTTGGACGCAATACAATGTGTACTGGTACAGTTCGTCAGAATCGAGGTCTACCGATGGAACTCTGTGAGGGTCGCCTGGACAGGTGTGTAACTATTTGAATTATTTATAATAATTTTATAATATTGTTTAGTAATAATTAGTAAAATATACAACATTGTTTTTGTTATCTTCACAATAATTGTATATTATTTATTGATAGTAATTGATGTAATTCAGAAAAAATTTAGCTGGACATAATTTTAAGTCACCCTGCATGTCTGTAATAACTAAATTATCTTTATTTATATTCATGTGCTTTTTTATATTTGTAACCCTCCTTTCAGGATGACATCGCGTTTTGCAAGAAAGGACAATCTCCTGTCTGTTCGTTTTGCGGATAAACAGGATGTTTATGTGTTGTCCTCAAAGGCCAAAGCTTTGCGTGTGCGTAGAGAGCATAATCTCAGAGGAGGAGTCATCCAGGAATACCACAAACCATCTGCGCTGGATGAGTACTCCTCGAAGATGGGAGCAGTTGACTAAGCTGACGGCATGTTTTCGAGATACAAGGCAACCCGGAAATCGTTTTGCTGGTCAAAGAAACTTGGCATATTTATTCTCCAACGCATGCTGATCAATGCATACATCCTATACAAGTAATTGCATTTTATACACATGCATTTTAACATCCTATTCATGAAATTTTTATAAATTGGAATTTTCTAAATAAATGGATAAATTATACTTATAATTATTATTCTCCTAAGATGAGTTATAGCCTATGTAGTATAAAAACATTTGAAAAATTATAAAATAATTGTTTCCAATATCTGCTTTTCTGTCACACAGGAAATTCAATCAGCCAGACAAATCGTTTCTGTCTTTTGAGGAGGCCTACATCTCATCTGTTTTGGGTGTTCCTCTTGGCCCTGTACCTGTTGTTGCAGTAAATGTCCACACACCCCAACTAATCCCCCCAACTGCAAACAACCAGGCTCCTCGCAAACGCTGCAGAAGTTGTTATGCAGACAATCAGATAGAGAAGCGCACTCGTTTCATGTGCGAACAGTGCCCCTGAGAACCAAGCCTGTGGCTCGGTGAATGTTGGCGACTGTATCACATGTAGTGTTGCATCACACACACATCTCTGCTCTAGATCTGGGGAGATTGATATCTGGGTCCTGATTTCAACAATTTATTTTTCTCTTATTTTATAAAATTATAAATTGTGTACGTTGTTTTGTGTATATAACTGTAACAGTAACTGTTTATAATTATATATTTTAATTTTTATATAATTTTTATTTGGAAAGTATAATTCTATAAATTGTACATTATTTCTTTTTATATAGTTTCATTGTCCAATCCCAATAAATAATATTCTAATTATAGTATCTCGAGTTGTTTCCTACTCTTTTCATAGATAGTATTACAATAGCCATAATACTGAGCATATAATTTTCTTGTATACCTGGGTTTAAAGGGTTAAACCTTATTATGCCACCTTAAAATAAACTAGCTATTATATATAACAACCCACTACATTAATTGACATTGTATTGTAATATACTAAACATTATATATATATATGATAAATAGACATACCTAGCTCAATATAGTTTGGTGTGTTGCTGTTCATATATCAAACACTACAAACAAATTAAAAAGATGCAAGTATTTTTACACAATAGCACCATAAAAATTTAGCATAATTGTGGCATAAAAATAGTAGAATAATCTTACATAAGATAAAATGTATATAATATTGACAGAATTACATTTATATTACACATAAAACATGCTGTTGTGACCTAATACATGGTTACATATAATAAAAATGGTGTTTCATGCTATTCTTGTTTGACTGAGCTTGAACTATTTAATCCAGTAAAATATAATTTTATGAATATTTCTTAAGATTTTTATGTTATATTTAAAAAAAAATTATTATCAATAAATTAGTTTAATTATACAAATTATTGTTTGTAGTTTCCAATTATATTTAGTTTTTTTGTGTCTGAAATAAAAGTCACAATTTACAATTATAAGAAAGAAATCAATTTCCATGAATTGTAAAGCTGATAAAACCTTCATTGCCAGATAATTTACATTTGAGTGCAGTGAGTAAATTATGTAACTACAATACATCAATACTGCTAATTATAGTATGGGGTTTGTCACTTATATAAAATATACATAATTTTCTGGTCCATGACTTATTGGTGCAGGGACATTTTGGCGCAGGATAATATATAATTTATTTTTATGATTTTTTAATTATTTTCAATATAAAATATGTTTTATATGATGTGATCTAACTATGTATTTAGAAGGAGTTATATAGTGAGCATAGTGTAGTAATTACACACATGCATATGACTAAAATTTTATATTTTTATACCTAATAGTTAATGACTAGTCTATATAACATCTAGAGTTTATGAGCATCAAAAAATACACATCTTTGTCAAAATTGACTTATAAATTTGTGTATAAATAATCGAAAAGAGGAGTGAACAAAATGATTAGAGATGGATAGGTAGTAAGTAATATAATAATAATAATATGTGCATATATTTATAGAAATATTTACAAATAAAATCATATAAAGTAGGTTATAATAATAATTATATACATTTATGTAAGTTTAAATTTTATGAAATTCATCAAAAAAGTAAATCTAATCCATTTGGATGTTGTGGGATATTCCTTGTAAAAAATTCAACAACTTGGTTAGCATCGAAACAATTAACTAAGCAAAGTATTCACTCATCTGCCTCTATATACTTCTGGCATTTGGGTTCAGGAGGGTTACCAGCAACCATGCATTCATATTGCAAATCTTGGGTCTTCTGGATCTTCCATAGGCTATCAATTAATTTCCAAATGGAAGGATGGTCCATTTGGAGCTGGGTTTGGAGGGATCTATGGGCAGTCTCTGCATAGTTTTTTTGTTCTGTTGTTGTGATTCAAAACACGTTTGTAAACATTACACATGTGGATTGGAAATATAGATTGTTGATGATGAGCTGCATTTCTATTCATATGACCTGTTATGATATAAAAAATACATATGAAAAATTATATACAATTATTGTTATAATAAAATCATTAATTCTAGTAAGATAATTTTTTTTTTTTTTCTATACAATACTATGTATTTAATAATACTACTTTTAATTATGTTATATATTTTTTTATTTATTATATTATAATGCAAATACAAAAGGTATGTATTATTTTTTCTGCTATATAATTTTTAGGCAGTTATCCTAATGTTGCAATAGCCAGACCCTGGATTTCTTGTATAATGACTATGCTTGGAATCTGAATATGATAAAATAAAATAAATACAATAATATAATAATGTATTTATTTCTATATAATATATAAAATGAATTATATATTTTGGATAAAAAACTTACTTCTTGTGTTTCTGTAGCAGTCTTTTAAGAGAGGTCTGAACTAAAGCAGTACTGCTGTCATGAGTGTGTTCATTTACTAACCTAATATATTCTTTAGTTTGGGCATTCGTGTGCAATCTTCCTTTACACTCATCCTTCCTTTCACATCTCCAAAATTTAATACTTCTGTCGAAAATGTACAAAAATCGTTCTCTATTCAATTTGTTCAATCCTCTTTTTGACACAACCTCTCCATCCATGATCAAAACAATTTTGACAAAGATGTGGATCTTTTGATGCTCATAGACTGTAGACGTTATATATTCTAGTCAGTATAGACTATTAGGTATAGGATTAAAATTGAAGTTGTGCGTGTGTAATTACTACTCTATGCTCACTATAACTCCTTATAAATGCATAGGTACATCACATACGTCATACATTATGTCCTAACTAAACTCAATATTTACATTGGTATTGTAGTTATATATTATTTATACAATACACTCAGAGCCTATATAATTAAATGGATCACTGAAATGAGAATGCTTACTATGAGAGATCTTTTGATGACCACAGAATATAGATGCAATATAATATAATACCGAGGTATAGCAATTTAACATAACATAATTAATAATCATAAAAATAAAAAAAATAAATTATATAATATTATCCTGTGCCAAACTGTCCCTGCACCAAAACGTCCTGCTCCATTAATTTTCGATTAAGTATATATCTAAGTTACAGAAATATATTTATAATGAATGCATTATCAAGAGATATGTTGGACTTTCTTGAAAGTATATTGGACTTAATAAATTGTAAAATGTTCAAAGCCATATCCCTACTCATACTACTGAAATGCTGAAGAATTAAACATATTTTTCTCTTTTATCTAAAAATTTTGTCTTATTGTAAGTTATGGGCATATAACAAAAACTTAGTACAAGCTAGGTCTGTGCTTTATCTCCACACTATATCTACATACATCCAATCTACTATATCTGCCAGAGCACTCATGAGACTTTGTACAGTATACAGCAAAACACGTCTGGCTAGAATGATTACTTAAGGTTACATTTTTTCAAAATACACCAACTAATTTTGAGAGATAGTGCACATGATCGTTTCCTATTATCCAAAAATTTCCAGCAAACTAATATATAAAAACTAACACATAACTTCATGAAGAAGCAAACCTAAGTAACTTATTATTTAAATAAAATCATAGAATGAAGCTATACTACAAACTTTTAAATTAATTATTTTTATTATTTTATGAGTTGAAAGATCAGAATTGACAAGCCTATAGTTTAGCCGCATATATTGTGAATTTGGGGTACCACTTCTTTAAACCTTAGCTTAGGGCTGTTTAATCAAAGTTTATTAATATACAGTCTACTTAGGCTAATCAGAAAACAAATTGAATTTATTTTTTTGTCCATTGCTACAATATTAGTAAAAATGGTTAATCAGATGGATCACTGGCTAATGTGAATTGCAAACAGGATTTGTAAAACAGTCCCTATGTCTACAATATATTTTACATTTGCTATCCAGAACTGCTCATCTATATATATATTCATGGATTATACATTTGGGGATTATACAGGGTGTCCCAAAACATACGCCCAATAAGAAAACTGAAGAAGTCAATCAGAAAACTTAATCAATAGATGGGGGTATGTATCGATCCAATTCATTGAATATTAAAAATCAATTAATTGTACTCCTACAAAATCAAATTAACCCAGCATCTTCATGAAGACGATTTCGAAAGATGTATGCAATTTTGTGAATGGTTCTTAAAAAATATTTTAATTTTCAAAATCATTAATTTTATGCATTCAATACGTGACAAAGCCATTTTTTATCTTAATGGTCATGTCAATCGACTCAATTGTCAATACTGGTCTGATTTTAATCCAAATTGGATATCAGGTATCAATGACCAGAGTGTGTCATAAGTAATGGCATGGTCAACCATTTATGCAGATCGTGTGATTGGACCTTTTTTCTTCCATGGACATCTTACCAAAGACAGTTATTTAGCTATGCTTCAAGACTATCTCATACCGATTATTGATGATCTCCCTCTTGCTTCACGAATTCGACTGGTTTCAACAGGATGGTGCTCCACCACACTTTGGTCTAAAAATATGACAATTCCTTGACAATACTTCAAATTCAATGGATAGGCTGTCAAGGTACCATTGAGTGGCCTGCCAGGTCGCCAGATCTTTCTCCACTTGACTCTTTTCTGTGGTGTCATGTAAAATTTAGTATTTACAACAACCAGCCACATACCATTGAAGCCCTAAAAGAGAACATAACCACAGAGAATAAAAAGATTTTGTAAAGAATGATTTTAATCACTATTATAACAATAATAAATGCTAAATTCTTCAGTTTTCATATTAAGCATACATTTTGGGACACCCTGTACATAAACCCAAGGAAATTTTCTGTAATCTAAACAAAATGTATAGGGTATGAGTATTAAACAGAAGAGTAAATTGGATCATCATGTTTGCTTCACCAATTCAATGATGGCCCCATTTATATTGTATATATGTATAATGTGGACTGATACATTGTCATGTACCTAATAAAACCACAGTTCACATTTTATATTGTGGATTGACACCATTGCATGGGAGTATCATTTTATAATCAATGCGACCTCTAAAGGCTTGCCTCATTATAATATATTATGTTTAATAGCCAATGTTTAGAGTTAAATATGTTTTTAAACTTATTTTAATTATGGAAATAATTTTTTAACCCTTTATAATAATTATTAAGAAAATTATTTTAATCTTGTTCACACATCATATTTAATTATATACACAATTTTAGATTATTTTTATTTTGAGGTATCAATTCTGCTGTTCAAAACCAGAACCACATAACTCCAAAAAATCGAAATGTCCGTTTTTATATTTTTTCAGGTTTCTGTTGTATATGGATAGCTCATATACCTAATTGAAATTATGTAACTCTTTCCAACTTATAGTTCACCAAGGCAGAACCATGTTGTATATTGTTAAAACTAGATAGCCTGGTTTTGTCTAGGCGATTAATAAGCTGTGAGGAGTTTAATGTGTTTTGTAATATAATTCTTGTATATTTAAGAAAATACTGTTTACAATGTAAACAATATATGTTTGGATATAAAAACACGTTTTTCTGCAGGCTTTATTGCAGAATTTATCTATTAAACCTACCGAACCAAAGTTATAAGGCAACTAAAGGAGAAAAAAAATCCGATAATTAAAACTTCAATTTATATATATATTGTAAAACTATTATATTGTTTTCATGATCTAACATACATTATTTTATCATAAAAATTATACCAATTAAAAATTTGGTTGCATTTTACCTGTTCTGATTTGCTGGAGTAGACTATATTCTAATTTCTTTGTGTTTTTTTTAAGTAATTTTCATAGATTCTGTATTAAATTTTAAATTGGTCCACTGGTCCTATGACATTATTTCTCCTTCTGATTTGGATCATCGCATGTGTTACCTCTTTTATTTTAAGTTTTCCTGAGTCCTGCTTCCAGTTAATTAGTCTACCTGGGAGTAGATGTTTTTTCTTCAAAAAACCATTCTGCTGACAATATGTTTGCTACATTATTTTCCAGTGTACATGTTATTATTTCTCAATTTGTAAAATTCTATAATCTATAATATTCCAAAAAGTCTTTTAAAGTCTGAAGAGTTGGTTGAACGATGAGTTAGTTGCATTTCAATTTGATAAATCTATATAACAAATCTCTATTTTTTCACTATCATTAAATTAAATTTTTAATGATGAAAATAATATTTATTAAAGTATGTTAATTATCTTCTATAATATGAAAATAATTATGGCTCCAGAAAATTATTTGAAAACGAGATTAAAATTTAATAAATTGTAAAATATTTTTTTCAAACTTTATAGATATTTTTTCATTAAACATTGGATATTTACCAAATCATTTAAATCTTAAATTTTCATCATGTTTATATGTAAACCTAATTATTTTAGACAGAGTAAATATACCAATAAATAATAGAATTTGTCTGTTTGTCAGTAGCATTTGGAATTACCTTGTATAAGTAGGGCCGATTGTGGACTTTGTGATAAAGCTCAAATATTGAAACAAATCTTCTTTGACATATTCTAATTTATTTCAGAAATAGTGCCAAGCTAAATTTTTTCCATGACGACCATAAATGGTGAAAATCCAAGAAAAATGCCATTAAAACAAAAATAGGGATTTAAAGAGAAAATGATGGCACCTAAAGCGTAGAAATGTATAATCGTTGTATGTGAGGAGTTGCATTTAAAATAAAAGTAGGTTTCAAACTTTCCCTATGATGGAATCACATGAATGATGTCATCGATTTTAATAAAGTGTATCATTTTTGAGGAATGTAACAAAAGACTGAGAAGTTCATTTCATTTTGGAGTAAAGTTTGAATAAGCTTACTTTTATGGTCAGCCAATGATTCTCTTTCACTGTGTCTGGATGATTAGCATAAATATGAGTTTGACATGAATAATGCAGAAATTATTTTGCTCACTTCACGAAGTACCTGTTTTAATCCCGATGCATATTATTAACCATATTTGTGCACCAAAAATTTCTTATTGATTTTATCAAATGATCTAATAACATATTTAGTCCCTTTAAAAATGAGGAAAATGTAAATCTCCTTGTCAGATGCCCTTGTAATATTAAAAAAATAATTTATTAAGCCTGTTATGAGTCATATTTATTTTATGATTTTATTTCCAGTTCCCATTGCTAGGGCAGGGTTGGTCCGTACTTTCAGAAGTTCAACATGTTTGACCAGCTACAAAATTGTCAGCAAACCTGATCCTGACATGAGTTTCACTGCAAGCAATGATCGGGCGGTAGAACGTTTATTTTTGGTAGAGATTTTGAAAGGTATGCAATTTAATAAAAGTAGTATGGGATGTCGACATCCAAGCTAACAAATGACCTCCTCCCCCACTTCACACCCTGCCAATTATTTATTAAACAATCATTCGATAAATTTTATTTTTCATTTGATGTTTCCCCCAAACGTTTAATATGCCTAATCAAATTAATCATGCCTATATATTTAACTTTTGTTTGATTTGCAGGTCTGCAGCTGACGCTGGGAACTCTATTCAAGGAACCGGCTACTATCAACTATCCCTTTGAGAAGGGGCCGCTCAGCCCCCGCTTCCGTGGGGAGCACGCTCTACGGCGCTACCCTTCAGGCGAGGAGCGTTGTATTGCCTGCAAACTCTGCGAAGCTATCTGTCCAGCCCAGGCTATCACAATCGAGGCAGAACCACGAGCCGATGGAAGTCGACGGACAACACGTTACGACATTGACATGACCAAGTGTATCTATTGTGGATTCTGTCAGGAGGCTTGTCCTGTTGATGCTATTGTTGAAGTCAGTTTTGATGAGTCACTCTTGGTTGATTTACAAAACTATTTGAAACTATTCTCTTATTGAATTGTTTTGTTGTTGTCCTTTTCAGGGTCCTAATTTCGAATATTCTACAGAAACTCACGAAGAACTTTTGTATAATAAAGAAAAACTTTTAGAAAATGGAGATCGTTGGGAGATGGAAATAGCTGGCAACCTGAAAGCGGATCATCTTTATCGTTAATATCTATTTTATACTTTATCATTGTTAGTTACAAATATTATTTTGAGTTGAGTTAACTAGTTTCCAAATTAGTTTTATCATTGTGTAAAGAATTGAGAAAATTGACACTGATTTAGATCCTTGTATAATGTATTCCTGTTCAACAACATTTGAAACTTTAAACTTGCTTGTAAATTGGTGCAAATACAATATATAAATATTGATTATTTCTTATTTGTTACTTCGTTGTGGTTTTATTTGAGAATGTATTGAGTGAACTACATTAAGCGATTTGACAAACGAAAGAAAGAAGGTTTTCCTTAGAAAACTGATATTTGGTTAACTTGTAAAATAATTTCCTTTAATGTATTCAACTTTTAAGTTCATGGTGTCCAAAATTAAGACGGTTTTTGAATCTCGATATTTTCAAAGTTATTATACGATGTAAAAGTATCGAAATTTTAACAGATATTGGAAGTTGTTGAAGTCTTTAATTGACGGTATAAATTGACAGCTAATGCAAATAAAACCGAAATGATTAACAGAAAAACTTTATTGGAGACCTATCACGTGCAGTTCCTAAAATTTGACCGGAAATAAAAAATATCCATTGGCACCATTATCGATTTGATTTCTGTTAATCCGCCAGGCTATAATTTCAAGCCCTGTATTGGTAATTAAGACTAAAGGGTATACAGTACATAATTTAATATATATATATAAGTCTGAAAGATCCAATGTTAGAGATACCTATCGTAATATATATTTGTAACATATTAAAAGACAATCCGGCTCTTTTTAATTGACTTTCGTTTAAATGCTCTCTATATCCTGACCAAATTGTAAATTAATAACCAAACAGTAATATAATACCGACGCGATGGTGTCAATCCCAATATAAAATGTGGACTGTGATTTGCATAGTTGTACCTACTCACAATGACACCCACAATTATCACAAATATTAATTGTATATTGTACACAATGATGCAATTAGCTAGCCAGTTTAATATTCTCACCCTCTATGCATGTCAATAATTGGCATGGTTTAGGTAGGTTTAGATAACACAAAATTATGTACTCGGATTTATTTATAATCCCCCAATGAAGGTAGAATATATATATATAATACTGTGTAGATAAGCTGTTCCGATTACCCAATGTAAACTACATTGCAGGTATAGGGACCATTGAACAGATTCTGCTCACAATTCACATTAACCGGTATTCCGTTTAGCCATTTAAAAAAAATAGTGTACTAATAGGAAACAAATTCGGGGATTCGATTTGTGTTCTGATTAGCCAGTAGTTCCGATTAGTTAGAGTAGACTATCGTATATGTATAACTGATCAATATCTTTCAAGTGTTTTTTGTTTCATATGGTTCACTGAGATTCCACCAAGATCAGCTGTCGGATCCATCCATTCCACTCCGCAAGAACGCATTCATTAGTGTCATCGAAGGTGGTGAAGGTGGTGCAGAAGTAGTTTCATCTTCGTCCTCATTATCTACAAATCAATTAATTACTTATAAAGACTGATATTTCGGATTTCATAATTAACAGCAAATTATTGTGCTACACTAAAGCAACAAGCACAATGATATCAAGTGTATTACTTAAATCTAAACAACCGAAATTGTAATATTGCTTAACGTTTTTTTAATATAAATGTAAATACAAATAAATCTCCAGTCAGCAATGAAATTTTGAAATGGTTCGTAAACATACAATTTTAATTTATAAAATTTACAGAAATGGATGTTGGACTGTATACGGCTTGTAAAAATAACTTAAATAATTGGCTAAAATTTCTGGAGGATCATTAGCAATGTTATTTAATTTTTTATTCCAAGAGTGACTTTTCGAATATGGGTTAATGTTTATCGTTGGGTTGATTTTGGAATTGGAACTCAGTATTGCTACCTCGTCGTCACCAACATCTCTTTTTATTTATTTAATTTATCTCTTTAAAGAATGCACTAGATAATTCTTCTACATTTCGGAATTTGCGTTTATTGGTAACCCATTCTAAAATTTCAGTAGAAACACAACATATTTCGTTAATAGGAATATTTTCTAAAAAACTTAAACTAAAATAATTTATTGATTTGATCTAAAATTAAAATAATTAGAATTATAATAATCTAAAGAAATTAATCTATGAAGCAAATTATACAATTTAGCCATGATATATTTGAACTACGGTCAGCAATATAAGGGCGCGTAGCGTCTGCAGATATTAATTGAAAGTTATGTAAAAAGCAGCTCTATGGTTAAGATACTGAAATATGGAATAAAAATATGAAAATTAGAATTGTTCCATATATACACAATTAGTTCTGGAACATCAAACTGCAAAAATAGACAATATAAATTCCCATACATTAATTTGCTAATTTTCAGAAATTCTAAGATTATGTACCGAAATTCTAAGACTTTTCCATATGCTGGAGTGTTTTTTATAGCAAATCCAAGACTTTCCTCAGTTTTCAAGACCCGTACGAACCTTTAAGCTGGATTGACCGCATTATATTGATTTTAAAAGTGTTTCTGTTAGTATGAAGTATAACCTAACTGACTTATTTGGAGATGTATTTTATCTTCAAATGTTTGTTTTCTGTTGAATTATACACTCTTTCTTCAGTAGACATGCAATAATATTCTATATAACTTGTAATCTAAAGTCAAAATTGATTATATATTTGTAAATAACCTTTCACACCTAATTTACTTTTATATGTTATACATATTACTTTTTTTACTATAAAAATATTACAAAATAAATATTTTATTAAAATTTCACTTACTTTCTAAATGAGAATGCTATTAAAAATTTTCTCTAATTAACACAACTTTGCCTGGGATAATTGATGTATTATTTAGCGGGTTTTTACTGTATATCATTTTTCATAATTCGTTTATTTATCATGTAGCAACATCAGGTCATCTCATAGTATTCAGTAGACAAAATAATAGCTTTTTGAAGACAAATAAGTGTCACAGAAAAATGCACCTTGAAATCCCCTTGAAAATAAAAAAATATGTTACAAATTACAAACAAGCCCCAAACAAAGGACACACAAATAAATAATTTAAAAAAAGAAAACTTTTATTCAGGTGTAAAAAGAAAAGAAAATATATAAACAATTGACTGATACATGATTAATTGCAATTCATCTGATTAATAATATTTACATAGAAGTAATAATAAATCTTTACAGAGGACAAATAACACTTTTAATATCTTATCCTAAAAGACATCATCAGCAATAAAAGAAGGATGTTAAGCTAAATCAAACTGTATTAAAAACAAATTTTAAATAAAGTTGTAAGACGTGTGTTGCCATCCCATGAATTAAAGAAAGACTGTGTATGCATTAGGTATAGTGGTGCAAAATACTTGGTAATCACATTAAAAATGCAAAATATGGTTTGAGGGTTGTATAGAAAGCGTTCCTAAAAATCAATTGATACATGAAAAATGAGCAGAAACAATACTAGAATAAATACACGATTGTGGTGCAGGGATTTAGAAATGCAGCCAATGAGGGAAGACCAAAGAAAAATATTAATGAAGTCGATTTTATTTGTGATCGTAACTGATAAAAGCAGTATTTTTTGTAATTAATATACTATAATTATTTTGCTTTGAACACTGAATAAGTTGGTTACAAAACATAAAAGAAATTGCTAAGGTTTCAAATAATTAAACACAAACCAAACCTGACGAGTAGTGTACTAAAGTAGTAAGTTACATACATAAACAATAATAGAAATAGGAAGGAAAAAATTATGATGACTGTGAGACTAGAAAGCAATAATAAAGGCATAAAACGAAAGACAAGGTTAGTCAATGCATCGGACACACCATTGCATATAAGTGTTTATATCTAACTGTATATGAAATAAACTGACAATGAGATCAAAAACAAAGAGATCAATGACAAAATGTAATTTTAAATTAACCAAGTCTATACAAGTAAATTACACTAAATTCGATAGTCAACGATTTGATTTATTTAATTAATGTACACATTGTAATGAAGCCAAGATCTTCGTACCCTTTAGAATACATTATAAGCAGTACATTGCGTACCAATTGGTAATATATGTGATATGTAGAAACAGAATTTACAGTGGCAGAAGAAAGAAGAAGAACCAGAGTCGATAACTCAAATAGGCACAACCAAAATGTTTTAATACGCAATACTCTCACCCAGAGAGATGGTAAATAAGAATTAGGTTCATCTGATAGAAACAATTGAAGCTCAATACGGCCAGGAAGGATGAATCAGGAAGAGCAGTTAATATCAATATAATCGTGTAAATGCAAGAGGATCCAGGATCTCTAAACCCACCAAAAGATAGTTAGACAATACAGGCTGAACCCTCCAATTCAAACTCCACTATGAAGTCGTCAAACTCTTTCAGTGTGGTTTCGTGTCGCTCCAATTCCTCTGTCAAAGATCCAGCGTCACTTGGACTCGAAGAACCTCGATGGAACAAGTCCAGCTCAACGGTATTTCGAATTTCAGTGAAGAACCTGGTCATTTCTTCCGTCGTTCCATCCAAAACGACAGGAATATCGAGATCAAGGTCGCGGTGCTGATAACCCTGACGACAGATCAGTGCCGGTTTCCCATTGGTTGAGCCGGGAGTCACATCTCCAATTCTTGAAGGAAGCAGTGGGCTTTCTTCCTGTTCCACATTCTCCTCTTCGGCCTCTTGAGGTGGTTCAAGCAGATGAGCATCATCCCCTTGACGTTCGATAAATGCATTTTTTACAGGTCTATAGCAAGGGAGAAACGATAATTGAGAGAATTCATATAATTTCTAGTTACTACTTATTAGAATAAAAGTAGTAAACCTAATATAATAATAATAATTTAACGAGAAATCAAAAATTATCAGTCGATAAAATAATAAAGATTTGAAAGGTAGTCGCGTATTCCCTTTTCTTAAATTTTGAAAAATATATTTTATCGGTTTCGAATTTTAAATATTCAGCCATATATTCAAGAATGTAATCAGCATCACATTTAAATGTTAATTTGGTACGTACGCGTAATACAGAAGTCCTATAAAATAAATATAGCAATAACTATTTTCTTCTTACGATCAAAATGTGAATTTTAGTTTGACCTGATCAACAATAAAACAGGATCAAATAAAGTAAAAAAGAACAATAATAAAGTGTAATACTTCAAATAAACAAAAGCGAGGAAGATTATATCCAACTGGACTTACTGTACAATTCGTTCGAGCCGTTTCTTCACGTTTAAATGGTCCTCCTTTTTTCGGATACGAGAACCAAGATCGTAGGGGGCCTTGCCAGTCTGAAAACAGAGATTCAGATCAGCCGATCAAGACAGACCAAACGAAACAATCGATCATTGCCATCTATGTAACAATTATTAGAGCCGGATCTACATCATATTAGGTATGTTATTAGGTAATCTCTCCAGATAAGAAAAAAACTGTGCCGAATAAAATCTGGATCACAGCAAGAAGCGGTTTCCATTAATATGTATCTCTCTCTCACTCCTTCCTTCTAAATACTGTAATACAGCAGTAAAAGCGATGAAGCAGATGCCGCCGCATTTTAATTAATCGGCACGAAGGGATCTGACGAACCAGCTATACCGTCAGCCTGTTCGGTAAACGTAGGCGTGGGTGGGGAGGGGTGTTACCTATCTAATGAAGGAGATCATGACACCTCGTACCAGATGAATCATACCAGCCTGCAAGGATACATCAGTGTTGTGAAGGAGAGGTAACCTAAAATCCTAATCATCAGAGAGGGATGTCGGTTGGTGAAACTAGTGGAAAGACCCCCCCGCGGAGTTTGTTGTGAAAGTGTATTCATTCTAGATTTTATATGTTTGTAAAAAGATCAACACGACTATATTGGTATTATTTCTAAATATCAAGTGATTTGTATAAATGCGAACTAAGTTGGTTCTAATTGCTGCCTATTAGAACCGATACAATCGGTACGTTTTCAAAGACAACGTTTGCACAGGAAGTATTAGACGTATTTCAAATGAGTAAAATAATTTATTGTAACATTTATATAAATGATGTATTATTGGTAGATTACTCCGCACAATATTCAGTAAATACTATTACATTGAAGCAGCCCGGATAACGGATAATGATGACTGAAATTTCATAAACCATATTAAGACAGGAATCTAAACTTACAAATAAGAAAAAGAATAATTTTATGAGTTAAAATATCGAAGTATTATTTTGTAATATATTTCAAGATTAGTAGGTAAAGTTTTATAAGTATATCTTTTAGTATCATTTAGTACATTTTTAACTACAATAACCAGATTATAAATGTTACACAATTAAGTTAATTTGACTCAGACAAAGGGAACAAAACTATATTTTCCTATCACAGAAATATTGACCCAAAGTAGTTTTCCTCCTAGGCTACACAGAAACCCTGATTAGTATCAGCTGTATGCTGTAACATACAATAAGTCAAGTTTGGAATCTATTTTCTGATCAAACAAAAGCGAATATAAAGCCTTGATGACACTCTCACCTCAACCGCGATAAAATCAGAGATTCCATGGGTAGCTGTGGCGCTGACAAAGATCATCTCACGCGGCGATGACACAATCATTCGAGTCCTGTAGTGTACCATCAGAGTGAGGGTGCCACAGTGGGCCGAAAGCGATCCCAGTTGACGCCTGGTAACGTCGCTACCTAGGCGGTCGATGTCAGGATCCCCTCGATGAACCACGTAGAATAGAGGCAGACCAGAAGTGCGTGAGTATTGATAGGCTGCCAGAGAAGAGACACGGACCACAGATCAATACTGGTCGATAATATATGCGTGCACCATTCTAATTGGTTAATATTACAAAAAGCTGCTTAGTAGTCAAATATAAAATGTATAATTTTTGAGTATCTAAATGTAGCTTTTTAATTGGTTAATATTATGAAGCAGATCATTGTGGAAAAATCAATATTATAACAAAGAAATATTATGAAAGAGTGTAATATCCAGTTTGTTGGAATAATAAAGTGCTTATTGAATAAATCGATATACAGGGCGAGTCTAATTAATGTAGACTAACCGTCGAAATAATAAATATCTACGTATGTCATGCCATAGATATTTTATAATTTATGTTTTACAGAAAACGCTGTATTTTAATTTAATGTAAAATTGGATAACACAAATAGAAATTATTTCGACGATTACTTCTATGTAGAAGATATTTATTAAGAAATAAGGATGAAATAAGGAGATCTTTCGATACATAAACTTAACTCTTGTTCTCTTATCCTCCTTCGCTTATTTATAATCGATATTCACTAATTGCCTGTACTTAGTCAAAATACGTAAGCTACATAATACCTACTTAAGGCCATAACAACACGTAAGACATGTTGTTGCATCAAAGAAATGCACTTTTAACAATAAATTAACTGAACATAATATAAGAATATAATATAATTCCTCTCAAGTAACTATTTAAGATAACCTCCTCTCTTTTCAAAACTTCTTTACTACTTTCTATCCATCACTATAGATGTTAATCTCTACTTCGACAGAATAGCACACCGATACAGTAAAGGTTATATGGCTTCTTCTATATTCGCATGTACCAATTTAAGTGAAAATGTGGAAAATTGCGGTCACACATTCTACAAGCTTGTCCACAATTCACATAATCAATATAGTTTTAAGACGTTCAAAACACTACTGTGAAACTGGGATAATTCCTTAACTCGGATACAATGCAATTACAGACGGTCAAATTTAGTTTATAAATCCAAAGAGAAACTCCTCCATGTTTTAAACTGGAACATTCCCTCAAAACACCGCCCAAATATTATTAATCTTGTCAATTTTAACCCTCCCTATAACAATAACTAATATCAAACACTCTAACAACTATTCATGAAATTAGGAGTTTGGTGTGTAAAACAAATTTAAATTGAATAATTAGCAGTCATATAATAATATTATATATTCAAAATTTTTATGTCATATCTTTTCAAGTAATTTAATTGGGATAAATTCAAGCTGAATATGATTCAATAAAGTTGAAGAACACTGATCAAATTACCCGGGAGAAGTCTAGTTGTAACCATTACTGTTTTAAGCAATGTTCCCAGACGCTCAAATAGCCGTGACTTCTCGGCTAACATAGACTGATGACCCTCGTCCCCTTCCATTGGTGGACCTTTGACACCTTCAACAGACGACGTGGAGGTGTGAAGCTGGAACTGCCAAACCTCCATGAGAACCAGATGCTCCTCGTTGGGGGTTCGTCTTGTCAGGATATCCAGACAGAAACGATCCCCGACCTCCACAGAAAAGCCTGATTCCTGGAGGGTTCGCTTGATGGTGGCTCCTATCTCGGGGTCATCCTCTAGATATATCATCTATTCGGTGTTGGAAATATAATAAGAGGAACATTAATGCAACATTTCATGTGATTTATAATCGAAGAATGTAATCAAGAAAATGCAGACACCAGTGGGTAAGACTACGCGACCAACAACTTCCTTTAGTTCTGTTCTAAATTTTAAAAATGCAACAAATTGTTCCTTCCAATTGAGCTACAAAAGTCTTGCAAACCCACTAAGTGGTGCGTGGTAAGTAAATGCAGGCTGCAGGTAGTATTCACTGCTACAGATTTTGAACGACATATTAACACAGAACAAGGTCACAAAATCATTGATTAATCCTTTTAAATTTCCATTTTTCTTAAACAATACTAAATTATTCTGCTCACTTATATAGTTCTATGGTTCTATATGCAACAACAAGAGATCTATAAATTTTATGCTTTCATAATTTATTCCCTTTCAAAACTCTTTGAAGAAAGAATTTCTTATGGACAAATGAAGGGCAGGGTGCGAGTCGGTAAGATGACAACGAAATAATTCGCGGTAAAAGAAAGAAAAACCAACCGAACGACAGTCTATATTGAGACATTGAGCTTTATACTGCCGCATGCTGTCTGCAATAGAGCAGATAATCCATTAACTTTAACCGCAGACTTCATTTACATTTATCATTATTAATTAATTAACTAATACAGTCACTGTTAAACTTGTATTAAACAATTTGGAAGGGAACTCAAAATAAAAGGACACAATCTATGAAATAGCAAAACTGTCTTTCAATTAAACGTACCATATTATTGCGAGCACCAACATCGGAGATACAGTTGCTGTTGAAACGATTGCCGCTTCGTGCTTGTACGATAACTTGAATAGATTTGATAATGAAGGATCTTATGCAACCACTAAAGAGAAAATAAAATACAATTGATCAATAAATGAGTTGAATACAAAGTATAAATAAATAAATGAAGAAAACGAAAATTCACAAATCAATAAAATCGGTTAAGCGCGAAGAAAAAGCAGTAATAATTTCTAATATATGACGATAGTTAGTGAAAATCCAGCCTAAAATACCAAGATTAAAAGGATAATATTTCATAATTCTGAGGAAGGAAAAGGCAAGACCCCACACTAAAAAATATAAGAGACGTCTCTCCCTCTTATAGAATAAGTGGAAACATTAATAAACGGATCCCATCCAAGTGGAAATCGCTGTGAAAAATACGATTGGACAAAATAGCCACGTCGTTCGTCTTATCACCTAATGCCACCGTTGAAATCAGTCCATAAAAATTTGCAAAATATGATATCAGCTCCATGGATATTTATATTATTAACGCATTACAACTTTATTGAACTAAATAGTAGGACAAATAATTACATTCAGTACAACTGAATGTAGATTAGAGTGCATGCCGTGTCTGTAACATATGCTTAGTTTAATGTACGCTCGAAAAAAATCAATTCTAATCGTGTTAATCGCATAATTAAATTGGGAAAATTTACCCTGTTTTAATTAAATACTTTCTGTCATATTCTATTGAAAACAGAGAGTCAATTTAAATAGATTAAACATTATTGTAAATTAGAGTAACAACGAGAATTGAAAGTCCATAACGGATTTCCACTTAATCTGAGAGAATAGGTCTAATATCGTGGTGAATTCTCTTAGAATTTGGTTCTCGAAAAGAAGGGAAACGAGATGTGTGTGCACTTTTGAATATGCGTACCCATAAATGGACCGATTATACATGGATCTTGTTAAGAAACTGACGGGTTTTATAAGTAGCACAAGAATAAGACGGGAAAAAATATCCTCAATCTAGATATTGTTTATAATAGTTATAAAAATAATATTTGATTGTATCTGGTTCAAATATTTCCTTAAATCACCAAGTTGGCATAATAATATATTATAGAGTTTGTTTTTCTAATACTTTGCCTAAGTTCTCTGATATATGCTGGAAAGATAAGCAAATAATCCAAGGTGTAGAGATCAGGATCAAGAGAGTTGATCGAATATGAGCAGAAAATAATTGAATCAAACAGCAGACATGAAGCTGTACGCATTGTATACAACATCAGCGATAAGATCAAAAAAGCTAGAGAGATAAAATTGATTGAATGTCAAAATTCTTTTCCATACTGGCCCCTGCTCAATTAGTAAGATGAAAATTTCGTAGGCTAAAAGTTAACATCCTGTGTATATATATTTCAAATAATTAAACTAACTTGTCGGAAATTGTGGCATCATTACCAGCCTTTCGTTGTGCATCTGATAGCATAGTCATTCTTTAGAAATTGTGCTCTCACTGTAAGGAAAAATATTATAGATCAAACATAAAATTGAATTTGTTTTTAAATAAGGGATATTATATTATCGAATTATTTAAAATAATGCAATGTTTTCACTTAAATCTATTTGAAATTGTATTGTTTATCTCACCTCAAAAATGGTTATGGGCTGATCAGAGACAAAACAACTAAAGTTCTCTTTTCCTAAAAAAAATTTAGTTCCAGTGGAATTCTTGATTCTCAATCAAACAAAATCTAGTTTCAATCAAAACAGATAAAGAGTGGATTATCGCATCACTTATCTTTTGTTTTTGTTTAAAAAGTACGTATCTGTTCAATTTCCACAAATAATTTTTCTAACCATGAGAGATAATATTCAACCGGTAATGAATAAAGTTTCTAAATAAAAAAAACGATAAAACTTAACAAAGAAGCAGTTTTATTAACTGTCTAACGCAGATGATTAAACACAGGGTATAAAATAAATCTATCAGTTATCAAATGAAAATTAAAGTGCGTAATTCAATAACAAACAATATATTTCTATTGGTTCGTCTAAATATATGAATAAGGATGTAGAAAAGAATGGACACACTACACACGTACACAGCAAATATAGGTAATGTCTCATTTGTAAAGGACGAAGCAAATCAACTTCAGACTAAAAAATGAGAATATTACATCACAAAGGGGCAGGTAATGTAAGATAAAAATAAAAATATTACAAAACAGTGGTCTAGATAATCAAAATACAAATAACAATCACTTTATATATATATGAAAATGGACATGAAACATTTGAGACTCTTCAGAGAATGGTGATACTTTTTGCAGCCATCACAGTCAATACTAATCGTATTTGAATTTGGTAAACAAACCGGGTAATGATGTCTGGATGCACGGCATATATAATGTTAAACAAAGTTATACATACGGAAATAAAACAGAAAACAAATAATCAATACTCATAAAAAAGATGGCAGAGCAAGATTAATAAATCAAGAGATAAAAAGTTGTGTATTTGAAGAAGCATCAAGGATGGAATATTTGAAGAAAAAAATCGTTGTGGAATGTATTGTAATCCATATTATTAGAAAAATAAGTGATAGGTTGGAACCAATCAGAGTAAAAAGCAGAGAATACACAATTACTAGAAACCTAAATCATTGGTGCCCAGACAGTAAATAATCAATACTGTGGTTCAAACAAAACAGGGATACATACATAACCCATAATAAGCATAGTGAATATGTACCCAAATTGGAACACACAATAATAAATAGTTATATCAAAGAAAGTAGCACAAAGTTTGAACACATGCAGCTCTTCAAAATATGCCCTAGAATATGAGAGATTAAATGGAACATGAGATGTTAGCCAAAACACGACAGTGGAATTGTGATTAAAGTATGGAATGCTCTTCAGGTCATTCAGGAGTTAAAATGACCTCGCTTGTAGATTACAGTAATTCAACCCTAAAATAATACACTAAATAATTAACGCAGAAACTCAATGAATGCCAAAGTCACATCTTTCTCATCCTCAGCTGTGTTCCCGGTTGTTGAAGATTATTGGGAAGACTGGGCGAGGAGGACACCTGGTTGTCATCTGAGGAGATTTGGTCTTGACGCAGCAGGGATGCGGGGGCTGCAAGGAACGCTGTGCCCTTGAAGTCATAGGCGGCGGTTAGGTGGAAGCCCATATTGGTCACGGCGATGCCATACTCACAGGCGGAGAACCAGGTGAAGGCTGCAAGTTGCAGGTAGAGAGAAAGAAGTGGTACAAGATTGACAGGTGTGAGTACCTACACCAACTCCATTAACGATCTAGGTGACTTAGCAACAGCGGTGTTTACTAAAGAAGAATGGCCAACCTGCAGTTTGTATAAATTGTTATAGTAACAATCCTCAATCGCACTATTCTTGGATCAATATTTACATTTAGAAATATATTATAGCGAAGGAATTGCTCAAATTTTAACTCATTGATTTTAGTTGTAGCTAGCTATACTACAAGTTATTTTTCAATATTAATAAAACAACTTTAAATTTAGAAAAATTAGTCCACACAATAAATATATAATTAGGAGTCAGTGTTAGTGAATAATTTTTCATATAAACATTCAAAATCTTGAACACAACAAATATCTTATTCAGAGAAGAATAAACTCCACATTTGCAGAATTTAATACCGCTGACCTAATTAGAAAGAGTTCATTCTAAACTAGCATAATTGATCTGTTTAAAGTGAAAATCATTCCGAAATTGTCATGATATTCAATATTTCAGAACAGTCTATTATGAGAAATAATCTTTTAAAAAAGATATTAAAATGGTAAGAATTTTTAAACCTCAATCACATTTTAGAGATAAATTGTATCGAAATACACAAAACTACACTAAACCAAATTGAAGTTACCTACCGCTAGATTAGCGAAACATTTTTTTAAAAGAAATTTACAATAAAATTCAGGGAACATTGCAGTGTTGCAGAAGTCCAATAAAAAATATATGCAAACCGGTTTTCACAAAAATTGCCCGAAATAAGGGGTTAAACTCATGCCAATATTTCCCGGAATTGCGGTCAGCAAGTGAACGCGATACAAAGCCAAAAGAGCTGCAATATGAAGGGGGAGAAGATCTAATAATTGCTGTCAGTGGGGATGGCGTTCTGCCAAAACTAAATTAGGACAACTGGACGATCTTAGACGCCAGTTGTTCGCTTTTTTGGAGGAGGTACTACCGTGCAAGTTTCTTGGTACTGCAGCAAGTTTGAGGTTAACGATTGCTGCCTAACTCCCGCTGGAATTAGAAACATTTTATTGATCGCAACACGGCTATAGTTCATCAATTTGATCATTCCTGGTTAAACACAGTGGGAAAACTATCTAATTCAACAAATTAAAAACTGGTTGCCTATCCAATAAATAGCAAACCTTTTAATTTCTCCTATGATGGATGTGATATATCTACAAAGCGTGTGCACACTATTGAAAATAATTGAACTCAAGACACTATCATAAAAAACAGGGAAAAACATGAAAAATTAGAATAAAATTATTACTGCAACATTATATTCTACTAAACAGAAATCAGTTTTGTTTGTATTAGTGCTAAGCGAAAACCAATGCTTTGCTAATTAATACAAGTTCTAATTTGGATTAGACAATGTTGAAACGTTGAAATGTTGAAATGTTTATACATAAAAAGAAAGAACGAATAAGCTTGGAATATCAGCGAGCTGAAAAGTACTAAAAAACTGCCAGGTTAAACATAACACACAACACATAAATTCTGCTTCATTTAAAACTCAAATTCATCATAAATAAAATCGTGCTTTAAATATTGAATACTACATTAAAGTTGTATAATCAATGATTGTAAAAAGAAGTAATCAAGTAATCAATATATAAGAAATTACAACATTATTACGAAACGATAACATAATTACTGATTTTCAAGAATTTTGTGACAAAACAAAGAAATATACGACTGAATATATTTCAGTTTTAGTCAAAATGTTTACTGTCAATTTAGAACTACAAAATTCAAAGATCATCACTTATAAATGAATAAAACATATTTCGTGAAATTTTTGATTTAATTAAAATTATAATTTTCTATTTGAAGAACACTTTGCAAGGTAGGTATTATTGTGAAGAAATTCTCAAATCAAACCATGTTATAATAAACCATGAAGTTAGAGGATTGTTAATGGAATATTACGGTTGAAAAAATCCCAGCGATGGTAAGGAGGCTAGCAAAAGTCGAGCAAACACAACAAGTGGTATAAAATATAGCTTTTAATATCGGCAGGCTTTTTCGCAGTGTTGAACATGCAAAGACGATCTGACTAACCTTTGACTCCACATGGGGTGAAAAGGATGAGTTCTGTCAGTGAAGAGCTTAATTAAATATCTTGGAAAACTTGGAAATGAGTGTTTATGAAGTATTTTGTACAAGATTTAGTTTTGTAATTTAGTTTTTCTTCTTCTTCTCTTCCGAATGGAAGCCGTTGGTTGTGGTATGATTGTGAGTTTCATTAATGGTTTGGTGTATCAATGTTCCTGAAAGAATATTGTGTCCATCGAAGTCATAGTGATTCATCCCGTGGAACCCAATGTTACACACGACAATGACATATTCGCACAGGGAGAACTTGCTCCAGGCTACATAAGAGACAAAGAGAACGAGGGGGGTAGGAGACAGCTTTTCTCAACTGTAAATTGATACATTCCAAAATACCCAGACAATAAGTATGACTAGTTAGCTATTTTCTAGCTTTACTAAGACTATATAGACGGTTTTGTTATTTTTACATGATCACCGTAGAGATTGGTTAATAGATATGGGTAAATGGTGAATCCAAGGGTAGGTAAAGAGGGTTAAGTAGGGTACAACTAGTCCATTAAAATGAATCAAATTAATCTCAACTAAATATATAACAAATGTTGAAAAGAAAATCTTTAAATTAATCACATTTACAAACCTTCAAAAATAAAAATACAAAATGATGAAATCCCTCGAACGAAGTACAATCAATTACAAAGTTATCTATTTGGCTAATGTAATTTCTATTATCCATTGCTTTTCTTGGAAAACATATTATCGTCCACAGAAAGTTATTATTTCATAACATCTGTTGTCCAAATTTTTAGTTTTTTGTCACAAGGCTTAATTAAATAGTACAAAAGTAATATTATATTAACTCTAAATGTAATATTATCTAGACAAAACCTTCGTATATTTATAGTTTACATTCCTATAGGAAAAATCGATTATGTGTTAAAATAAAATAAACAGACAAATCAATATATATTGTAGCTACAGCGCAATGAATAGAGTTAGAATTTACACATTATAAATAATGTTTACGGTGGTCAGGAAAATTAAAAACCATTCAAAAAAGGGTTATGTTGATCTATGGAGATTGTAACATTCAATTTCCTTTATAATATCGGAATACAAAAATGATATAAATTTGACCGAAGACATGCAAAACTTGAAAACCACTAATAGACGTGGGCAAACAGCATGCATTACATCTTTTAAGCGATAATAAAATACAGACAGTAAATAAATCATTCAGTCTATTGAAGGCTGACAGTATCAGAACCGTGTGTATAGAACCAGCAGCCAGAAAACTCTGGTACGTTACCAAGACAAATATACTTCTAAAGAATAGTCAATATTAAACACTAAAGAATATTAGGCAGAGTGTGAGAAGGGTCAGTCTTACCATTTGGCTCGCAGAGCACGCGATGTTTATAGAAGAAAAAGAGGAGCCCTATAGTGCAGAACATAATGGCCGCGAAGAAGGCCTTCTTCAAGCGGTGGGATTTCTGTTCCTGAAGTCACAACAAATAAGAATACAATGTGTAATGAATACCGCAGTTAATTTAGCAGAAATATAGTTACCATCTCAAATATATTATAGCTGAAAACAGTTGTCTAGTATATTATGAGGTGTTCATGAATAGTAAAATTTATCGGTGTAAAATCATCATATTAACTTACCGTGGGTGTTAGGGGGCGGAACTGCTTGGCCTTGTGATACACGGTGAGGGTGGCAAGCATGTACGTACATGACGTTACCATGAAGCAAACGAAGATCTTTTCGTGCAATGCTGCGTAATAGAAAGAGGGAAGTATTCTATCAGCAAGTTTAGAATAGTAACTTAACATATAAGAGTAATCAGAAATCTGATGTGTTGAGCTTTATAAGAATAAAGAATAAAATACGACATTTCTGCTTATTTCATTCGACACTAGTAGATAAGAAATAAGCGAAATATGCATAAATAACTTCACAACGGAAAAAGATAAAAGTACTTTTTATAGAAATAGATTGATGAATAAGTTTCCCATCAGTTGGATTTGAGAAGAATAACGTCGAAATCGTTGGAGAAACAGTGACGACGATTAATTATTTATTTTTGAGAATTTTATTGATGTTCATGTGGGAGGAAATGACCAAACTGGTTGCAGATAAAACAAGAGAAGACAACAATCGATGCAAAAAAATGGACAAACCGCTAAACTACAGCGGGCGGGATACTGTCATCCATACTCACGATAATTCTCAACATTTGAGATATAAGTGACTCCAACGAGGGACATATTCTCAACGAGATTGAGCACCAGATTGATTATAAGAAGGAGGTGATATCCGGTCGAGGGGGACTGTGGCTGAATAGTCTTGGAGGAGGAGGTGGACACAGCATTAGCTGGGAAGCTGAGCCAGTAATTGTAATACATGAAGGCAATAGCCAGTCGAGGAGTTGAGTGGAGGGCGATGCAGATGCGCCAGATGTAGCATTGCGGTGTGGAGCCAGTTATAGCACTGATAGAAGGAATGAAGTTGGATACCTGTGCAGAAAAAAGGAAACATCTTTATTAAGCATGTCAGGTGTGGCCGAACTAAAATTTTACTTTATAAGTTGCTAACTGTAAAAAAATTGTATCGAAAAAATCACATTATAATGGTGAAATAAAAGTAAATATAAAGAACAAATATTAATGAACTAACACAACCACTTATCTCTTTCAAACACTAATCAGATAAATTGACTTTTATTTAGGAGGTTATAGTGCAAGATTTGCTTAAAGATTTATAATAAGCTTAACAAATATTTTAGCTTTCCAATTTTCCATCTCAACTGGAATTCATTTCATAAGACGATATCATTAAAAATAAATAATTCAATGTCACAAAAGTTATAGAAAAACCCTATCGATTTTTGAGACCCAAATCGATTACAAATAATATTAAAAATATAAATGCACTCACACATGATTTTACAGATTTTAATCAGTCAATAGTGAATTAGAATGTGTAAATTTTGTGAATCTTAATTTATGTTGAAATACACAGAAGAAACCTACAGAACCTATGTAAATGGAATATATATATATAGAAATGGAAAATTATCTCAAATAAAAAATATTTTAACTGAATTCCTAACTTTTATTGAATTTTCAAGAAATAAAAAAAGACTTATAATTTTCCAAACCAGATGACTAAAGGAACACAATTTCAAATGTGAAGGAAACCCTGTAAGATTGAAGACTTTTCAAGACTGCATATGAATTATGGGATACCTGAAAATGAGGTAGTTTTTAAAAGTCTGAAACTCTACAAATATTTAAAGCAATAATCACGAAGATTAATAGTACTGATTTTAGTCTAATTAAATATGATTTTATTTTAGTAACAGATTGAAGTAGAGAATGAAATTTTATTAATAAAATTTAATTATACTGCTATGAAAATTAATTTTTCAGTGCCAAAAACATATATATATATATTTACTGTTAATTGTAAGTGTCAAGAATCTCAAGGCATTTATAAAATCTTGTCGATGTCGAGAATCATTCAAATATTCCAAAAATATTTAAAAAAAAATTAATTCAAAGAAAGTAGAGTATAATAGTAATATAATATAAATAAATATATAATAATGTTATAAAATAGTTTCTATTAATTGTATACATATTAAGTTATATTTTATCACAAACCAAATAAATCATATTTAATTTATGCAATTTAAAACAAATTTATAATATCAATAATGTATGTATTTCATATAAATGTCATGAATATGTTAATTAAAACTATATAAGGATAGTGTCAGTTAAAAGTAAATGGACAGTTTGAAAATAAATCCAGTAATAATTGTAACTACCCTCAAATTATGTGAAGCCAATAATTAGGTTGGCCAATAATTTTCACTGTGACATAGGCAATTTTATAATGGATTTGAACCAAGGCAAGGCTGAAAAGACATTATTTAGTCTTTAGTTGTTTCCAATGCTAAATTTATGATATTTCTATTTTTTTCTGAGTTAGTCTATTTAAGCTATAGACATTACTTGACTAGATTTGCAATCTAAAATTAAATGCATAGCTAGTGTGTTAGACAAAAAAATTCAAATTTGGCTATAACTTCAATTAATTAATCAAATTGAAGTTTTAGTTAAAGTATATATATATATATATATATATATATAATGTCTATGATTTAAACTCATTCATTAATCTAGTAAAGTACTCATTTTATTCAAAAAGATATTGTAAAAACAAATATATTTTTAAAATGCTTTAATAAAATGATTGTATAAAATTATTTCAATATATTTTATGTTTGTATAACACATTAATTCCATCAAAGTATTATTTGCATGAGTACAATTTTAATTAATACTTAAAATGCATTTGTAGTTGATAAATATTGTAATACATTTTCATTTAAAGTATGTATGTGAAAATCCAAATTGGCTAGACAGTTTAATGCTTTGTATTGAATTATTTTTAAAAGCATGGTCATATACAGAATAATACATTTTACTTTTGAATGCAGTATAGTTTAGTTTTATTTACTAAATATATATTACATGGTAATTCAAAATAGGCAATAAAAATACAATTGGATAGAAAAATTATTTTATAATTCTTAGTAGATGTATATAGCCAATAAACTGTATCCTATATCATATTTGTGATCAATATAATGTTGATGCATTTTATCAATCTGCCCTAATTACTAATATGTGCTGCAAAAATTACCAATTGATTTAAAAAAATCTAAATTATATAAAAATCTTAATAATTTATATAAAATTTTAATTATACACAAGCACTTTAATATAATAAAATGTTTAATACTAAAACAATACCATTATATATTATTTTTGATAACATTTTTTAAAATTCAATATAAAGCAGTCAAACTTACAGTAATGAGTAAATTATTTATTAAAATGAATTTAATAAATTTATATATGCATATATAGGCTGTCTGGATAAAAAAAGTAATTCTATGGTTTTCAAATATTATTATTTATAAATAAATAGCTGCATTAATTTTTAGCTGAATCAATTATATGATTTACAAATTGATTAATGGAGGGAGTTATGTCTAAATTTTTTTGAAGGAACATTGTTAGTAATCATGTTAATAATTGTATTGAAAAAATGTAATAAATATATGTTATTTTGGATTTAATGTGCAATTTTTCCCAGACTGACTATATAGGTATATTTATACATAATTATTTGTAATAGAATTATTATTTTTTATTTCAATATAAACCATCCAAATTTCTTAAAACAATATGGAAATTGGTAATTTGCAAAGTGCATATTATTAATTAGCCCAGATTTGTAAAATGAGCCCAATAGTGATATAATTACCTAATTAAATATACTAATGGACTTATTTCATTCCTATAATAAATAGTATAGCAGCTCTGTTCATATTTTAAGATAATAATTAGGAAGTTAATATGATTATTGAAACAATTTTTCCATATATTCAAATGAATTTAAGTTGTTAATTATATCTATATGATGAAGAATTTAACATTGGCCAAGAAAATTAATTAATATGTCAGCCAGTTATATTAATTAGGCATATAAGAAATTATTACATTGAATAAATAAAGTAATATTTTAAATTATATATTTTGACTAGCTATAACTGAACATATAGAAATAACAGTTTAAAATAATAAATATAACTGCATGCATGTTGCCAGGGGGGTTTGTTGGGTCAAACAACCCCCCTTTTAATTTGAAGAGGCCTCTTACTGCTGAGGGGGGCCTTTCTTGCTCTGCAGAGACTCCTTTTAGCACATGCTGCAAAAGGGGCCTCTTTTCACTGAAAGGGGGCTTCTATTGACTTTCAAGGGGGCCTCTATTGACTGAAACAGGGCATTCTATTATTAAACTGCCTTTTAGGTTGGCCAATAATTTTCACTGTGACATAGGCAATTTTATAATGGATTTGTACCAAGGCAAGGCTGAAAAGACAATTAAGTATTATACTCGTTTTGTAAACTACTTATAGGCAAAGAAAAAATAAAGATTTAATAATTCTTATTTAATATAGGTACTGACTTTTATTATATATATTGGGTGCATTTATTAACTGCATGTTAGTTACTATTTATTTATTAAACTTGTTTCATAATGTAATATATTATGAAAAACAGTACTTTTTAATTGTTTTTTTCCATTTATATTCCCAAAAACATGGTGCCTATAATAATTTGTATAATATTATAATGTAAAATAATTGCTAAATACAACTTATGAAAAAACACTAACTAACATTCAATATACATAATTATAAAGATAAAGTTGTAAATTAACCTAATTTTCATTGTGATTTTAAAAAGGAGTGGGGAGCCTTCATAAGAAAACAACCACCCTCCCCTCTAGTAAATCCTGGCAGCGCCCCTGAACTGACAAACAATATCCACTTTATTTAAAATAAATTAAAAACATTTCCCTCGCTCTAAAACAAATGTTAAATTTTTAATTAATATTTTATAAATACCTATACTAATTGCATACAAAATATTTTTATAGTTTAAACTATTTGTGGAAATGATTAACACTTACAATGACCTATTCTTACTTGAATATTAGAAATTTTAGTTATAATTGTAACTTAACTCATTAGTATAGCTAAATTTAGATCATTTAAATTACAATTTAAAGGTTTGTTTTGCAATTGCTTCTATATTAAAATTAAAAACTATAGCATTATTTTTATTTTCATATCTAAAATGTTACAATTGAAATCATTTCATGTATACACATTAAAAATTAGATCTGCAATACATAACAATTAAAATCACAGTGTACACTAAAATAATTAAAAAATAGTAAGTATATTAGAAATACTTACTCCACAAACTGTTTCATTAACTTGATCAAATTTAAAAATAACTGATGTTAAAAAACAAACAAATAATGAAATTAGAGGTAATGAGACTACGGCTGGAGCAAAAATGTTATAAGGAATTTTCATATAAATATGCCTTAAATGGGGTGAAACTTCTTCGCCGTTTTCTTTGGTTGATGTGCCCATGCTTTTTAATTATATAAAAAGGTAAACTAAAAATATTCTTAACAATTTCGAAAGTCAACAACTATAGTAAATAATTATTGATATATTAAAACACTAAATATTAAATAATATATAAAATGATCAACAAATCTTTCAAAAAAATCTGAAAGAGATTAAATATCCTTCATATTATATGGTTAAACGATCTATTTTGTTTCCGAAGTGTCATCAATAAAACGTATAATAATTAATACAACTTGCGTTTGAAATTTTAAAAACATGGTTTTGAATTAAATGGATAAAATATTGATATTGATTCATCAAACGAGCTGAAATGACTGGCATATCGTACGAAAGATTCGAAAGAAGGTCTATATGAGCTGTTTAAAAAAGACGTCACGATGATTAGTGGGAGAAGGGGTTTGGTAAATCAGTGACAAAGCGTGATAGAGGGGTAAAGAGGGTTTCCAAAAACATTCCAGTAAAAGCCGCATAGAATTAAGATAACTCTTTACTTTTTTTTATAAAGAACATTGTTTCGTTTAAATTAATCGAATTTACAGTTTAGGATTTCGGATTCACAAATTTTTCCAAATAATGTCTCATTTTCGACAGTTGTACTTAAACCTTTTTAAAGCATTCTGCAATGCCTGCCCTAATTTACAAAAATCCAAATGCTAAAGTGAGGTAATCGCTTTATGGAATGAAATGAAAAAATCGGCAAAAAATGTTCCACTAGCAGTCAGGTCTAAACTAGATGAGCTGAAAAGAACAGAATTAAAAAAAAGGAACTCTTTTGAATTTTTGGGAACGTACAAGGGAGGGGGTAGAACTTAACGTGAAGTCTGTTCTGAAGGGGGTTTCGAAATTTATGACTGTGTGTGATACAAGAGGGGAGGGGGTAAAACATAGCCCAAATTTGCGTGACGTCATTTTTGAACAGCCCAATACATTATCAGAATGGCTAGACCAACAAACGAAGACGACGAAGTGTAGAGAACGAACGTTCACATTCGTAGCTCGTTACTGTAGCTCGGAGTGCATCCCATTTTTATAGGAGCATCGACAAATTTGGAAGCCTTTTTGAATCGCAAATAAGGATGACTTTCCAAAGGATGAAGGTCGCGCTCTCTTTGAGATTAACTCACTTCCACTTTGCTATTCACATAGCGATCTCCATTGCGAATGTCGTCGTTATAAAGATAGACTGCATCTTCCAAACGATGCTCAGCATCATCTTCAACCTCGCATTAAATGCTGGGTACTAAATGTAGAAGCATTGGAACTTGTTGAATTATATTGGTGATTAAACCTTTTTCCCAATAGTGCAAGAATGGCATCAACAAGTAGGATCGCTACAGTCCGTCTGTAATTCTCCTAGGGATCAGAATCTGATGGGGGTATTAACTCGAAGTTGATATTCGTCTCGGACTGTATTAATTCTGTGAATGCGGCGATCATAAGTGTGAAGTCAGCAATTGATTTGAGATTAATTAGAGTGGTATCTATCTTGTTATCGGAAGACCAACCTTCAGTAAACTTGGTATTATATTATACAAGATTTAGATGTGTGTCATATATTATTTCAAATGCAATTATCAGAAAAGGAAATGCAAGATAAACGTGCTCGTAAGCACTATCACATTCTGTCCAGCGGTAATTATAATACCTAGGCGCGCCTATATAGGCTTTTCAACGGGTATTTCTTAGGGGTATCAATTTATTATTCATATAGAAGCTAACCACTAAAAGATGGGTCGTTCGACCCCCCTCTTATGCCGCGCATGAAAAAGGTTGGTTGGTATAGCATTAAAAAGGACAATTAGGTATTGCGTAGAAAACTGTAGAAAACTTTATTATCTTAATCTGTGGAATTCACTTCATTTTGAAATTAAAAAAATCTTGGGTCGGGATTCTTCCGCTATTTTGTCTATGTTATTTAGACATTTTAAAATTCAATAATATGTGTATTTATTTCATTGATGTCGTAATTAACTTCTTTAGATTGGCAAAATACTATACTACGGATAGCACACGGATTAAATTGTTTTAAAAATCAATTCCCTATAAAAACATAAATTTATATAAATATTATAGCACACACGACAATAAAGTCTCATAATATTATATGCTAATTTAGAAGAACTTACTTGTGCAAAGATATTTTAACGAGTTTGGACAACTTCAACTATTTGTAAATTATGTGCGAACAAGATTTCTCCATTATTTTTTTTGCAAAAGATCTATAAAAATAAAATTACGATACCAAGATATTTAAAAATGATTTGTTATTTAAAGAATAACAATTAAATAAGAATATTTTACCTAATGATTTAAATTTGTTAAAAAATACAGCAGTGAATTTTCCCCAAAAAACGAAATAATCAGTTAGATAAGTTTCCCTTTGGAAAACAACAGGAAATAAATTAAATTCAAAATTTCATAAAATGTGTTGTTATATATCGAAACAGGAAGTTAAAACCGAAGATTATAAAAGAATGATATGAATTTTAAAAAATTATTTAGTCATTATTTGTTTTAAAAAATAAAAATTATGATGATTATGCTTATATTTCTAAATTTTTATTTTTTTATTTTATCAACAAATTCATATTATTACAAATTTAAAGGGACCAACTTCTATAATAGAGGAAAGGAATAAAATTCACTCAAGACATGAAAGTATTTTTGACAAATTATAGTTTAGCCTATACTTTGTTTTTTGTTTCCCAAAAGCAATCATAGAAAAGTCCTTCGTAAAAATGTTTTAAGTTATTATAGAAATTACACAGTAGGCCCTCTAATGGAATAGCCTGGGTAAAATTAAATTTAAATAATAGCTTTACAAGTTATTTCTATAGTAATGTAAAACAAATTTCCAATTAACAAAAATTCATAAAATATCATTTTCATTTATTAATTAACAATGGTTTTACAAAAAATGATTTATCTTAGAGCATTTCAAATAATTGAAAACTTTCTCTTGTAAGCAAAAACTCCAGCTTAGCTTGTTAGCAAAATATTACATTAAAAAGTGCCTTAATTATTATTACATCCCGGAAAACAACGACAGCAAATCATACGTTTTGAACTGTAGAAAAAAACTCTTCAGATATTGGTACAAGAACCAATTCAATCGTCGAATATTGAAGAATAGAAGTTTCATAAATGTGTCAAAATGGCCAATGAAATGATCTTAGTGACCAGAAGGAGACCTCCAATAAAAAATCCGATGGCATCTACCAGCAAGCGAATTTTATAGCACACATTGTCCTAAAATATGGGATTTATCGATAAATCGATAAAGCCTACAGAGCTGTTTAAAGTTTAAAATATGTCAAAAAAAGTTGCCGTGTCATCTTGTGTCATTTCAGTATAAGGAAAACTCCGATCGATACCAAAGTTGACATAGCAACACTAGACATCACTAGGTATATTATGTTAAATTTTCAAGGTCATTGGTCACGTGACAAAAATTGACAAAATTGCTAGCACATTCAGATGTTTGTGTTGAATTTCTCGAAGAGATGTTAATATTTTGCAATACAGCCTGACAACGTGACCACACGTATTTCGAAACACCACAACTTTTCTTCAGGTAAATAATGTCAGAAGACTCAAGCAGCCTACATAGTCATCTGACTGCAACTTATGCGATAGGTACCTATTCTCGCCTTGAAGCGCTACGTTGTAAGCAAAATTTTGTTACAAATGAAGAGATCGTCCAATTTCTCCATGAGCATATTCTAACTTTGTCTGTTCTGCAAAGCCATTAGAAACAATGGTAACTATATTGTCTAATTTTTTAATTGCTTTTCTGTAAATATGTTTTTACTATCAATTAAAAAAGAAATTAAATACCAAATGACCTATATAAGAGATGGGTGTCCAAAACGTATATTATACAACTGATAGATAATTGTGTAATAATGACACATCAAAAGTAAATGGTGATTGCTCATATATTTGACAATCAAAGCTGTGACATGTATATTTACACAATTATTCTTCAACAGTTCAGCAATTCAGTATAAGCGAACTGATGTAATGTTAACAATGATTGTCCAAGGATGTTTTGTGGACAAGAATTTTCATCACTACCTCCGTTAATTAGACAACCTAATGGCAGTCTGTGCGAGTGGGTTCGGAACAAAAATCACTTACCTCGTCCCTGGCTGACAGCTGTGTCAGTCGTTTACTGCGACCCGAAAGGGATCGTGCTGTATGCTACTTGTAATCTTTGTGCGTCTGTCACTCAGAAAATGTGGAATACTGATCATGTACTACACAATGATGAACAGAAGCACAAAAGTAACTCAAACTAAGCCGGGATTTGTCAGCCTCATTCTCCGAGGCTTGGACTTTACAAATCCGTCAATATTCTTGGCAATGCAATGCTCAGGTTAGCAACAATGAAGATCATAATTTAATGTAACGCATTTAGCCTTCTCTGTCCCATTATAGGGCTTCTTCTGCAGAGGTGACGGGTAAAAGAACCAGATGCCTCAAGATGGAAACAATGTTAGGGTAAGTGTGTGATGTATCATATGATGTGATGTGACATTTGATTGTGTTGAGAGTTTGTGTAGTGGAATGTAGTCATTGATGTGCAGTCATAATAGGTGCTTCCATCTATTTATCTCTTGCATGAAGATCGATGAATCGTGAAGGACTTCGATGGCCTGCTCATTCAACAAGCTGAAATATTACGAGGCAGGATAACAAGACCCTTGTGGCGGACCTTGACAATGCATTAAATCTTGAACTCAGTTCTGAAATAGTTGTACTCAAATACGTGTTAAAAACCATTCCTTTGAGGTATGCCTCCGGAGACGATATTGGGTGATTTCCCCTCACAGACGCTGTATTTTAATTGTGGTACCAGAAATATCAGCCTTTTTCCGCATTTCATCGTACACTTGTTTGAATTTTTCTTCACTTCTTTCCCTGACAGCGTGAAAGTTTCTGCGGCGTTATACTCTGCAGCGTTTCTGCAGAGGTCTTCTCATGCTGAAAAGACCTCTAAAGACTCACCTTAAAGCGTATACGGGCCTGATACAATTAAATAGATTATTAAATCGATTAAAATGCTCGAAATTTTGGAAATTTCTCCATGCGCAAGAATAAAAAAAAATAATGAAAAAATCAATAAACACTATTTGAAACTTTGTGCTATATTGATTGATTCATTAGTCAAACGAATCATACTTTTATGGAAGCTAGCAGTTATATACTTGTTGTTAAATTTATAAAAACCAAAGAAACCACTTTTATTCAGAATATAAGAGCGTGACATCTTCACGACTAGATTGCATGACAGCAAGGTTTTCTAAGCACACTGAAAACATTACTTTTGAGGAAATGGGGGATATTTGTCTTTGCTTTTGAAGGGAGCAAATAAATAAAAGAGGGAAGGGGTGTTGTGTTGTCTCTCCTACTTCCACATGCAGTATAACAAACAGTTCATTGCTTGTAGCGTTAACTTTATGATCTATATAATCTATAACTGCTGAATTATTTCAAAATTGCTGAGGCTTATCTTTAAGCAGAATAAAAAGTTCGATTAAAACACTCCATTTTTAGAGTTGCAAAAGTAAATATGGAATGGTTGTAAGCGATTAACTTGAAAAATGAAAATGTAAATGGCAACTATATTTTTTATTCTATTTTGGTAATTTATGGGATAATTGATAATTCTAACCATACAAAATCATTGTAAAAATAATTGTTTAAAATCATTGAAAACTGTATAATTTTATTAAAAATCACATCAAAGTCATCATGAAAATAATTTTAAAATAATGTTTTAATCAACGGATATTGGCAACCGCATCCGAGAAAAACTATGATGTAAAGGAAAAGCAAAAGTTGTTAGAAATAGATTATTTTTCAAAATTTTGTATGTACATATTAAGCAGAATTAATCATATATCGTTAACAATTCATATTAAAAATGATACAATAGATTTTTCATAGAAAATAATTAATAAAAAACTATTTCAGGGCGCAGTGCTAGTTAAAGGATAGCAGATAAATTTATAGATATTATAGACACTCGCACTATTTACAGAACATTACAAAAAATACAATACTTTGAAAGGTTTCATTAGAAAGGAAGAAAATTATTCGCAAAATTCTAATTTAGCTTTTGTTTATTTACTCTTTCGACTTTTTCCTGCGATTTCGAGCAGTCAAGTGGATACCATTGTCGCTGGTGGACCCCTCGTCTGAAGTTAGATCTGAAGAGCTGTTGAAAACTCCCCCACTGCTCTGGCCTTTCTTCCGTGACTGTGCCTGAGTCTCTAGTTTATTGATTCGTTGTTTGAGGGCCGCCTGAGTGGCATTAAAGTCGGAAAGCAGCCGGGCAAAGCGTGTCTGGAGGCTATCCAGCCCAGAGTCGATACGATCCACCTTCGATTGAGTTTTTTCCTGGTCCTTGATCACTTCCTTCAGAGAGTCCTCGTCCAACAAATTGTCCTTACGGAGAATATCCTGACCTCGTTGAATCAATTTTTTTTTAGCATCAGGGTATTCGGTCAACGCATCCCACAAATCGTTCTTACTCAAACAGAAGAGGTCAGAATATCCGATAGAACGCACATTAGCGGTTCGGCGATTCCCGGTCTTTGTTCCGACGATGTTGAGAATGGAGATCTCTCCGAAGACGCTGCCCTCAATTAGAGTGACAAAAACGGTCTTCCCGTCATCGCCAACGACACTCAGCTTTCCTCTCTTCACGATGTACATTTCTTTTCCAATGTCCCCCTTCCGACAGATATAGTCTCCAGGGCTGAACACCTGCAGCTTTAACTTGAGTACCAGTTCAACCAGCAGACCTGGCTCGCAATCCTGAAATAAAATGAAAAACATATGTTTAAATAGTTATCATAGTTTATAGTTTCGGTTTTGACAAATGGGAGGTTATCTTATAACTTCACTGATACTAATTTATAACACATACGAACAAGAACTCTAATATTTGTTATTCTAAATTCGAAATTTTTATCTAACATAAATAAATATTTCTTAAAAATACAAAACTGTGAAAACAAAAATTATAGCTTTTTAAAAAAGGCTAAATTTATTAAAATATTGTTTTGATGTTTTGATGTCAATTGTAAAAAAATATAATTATATATCTATTTTCATATCTAGCTTGCCATTTTATATTTTGTACAGATTTGGCGTCTTAATCGATGACATTTAGAATACATGTATTTCTTCTTAAGTGAATCACATAAAAAACGAGCTATTGCCTAGCAACGAAATGAATATATATGTATCAAGTTTCACGGGATGAATTATAAAAAACTAATTTTTTCAAAACAATACAAAAACAGAAAATACGATTACTTTTCTACATATTGAAAGTTTACTAAGGATCAGAAAGGAGCTACAATAAAAGAGATACTGCATAGATTAACCCTATCCATACCGGAATTTTGAGCTTTCACATACTGGGGGGGATGGGGAATCGGTCTCTCACCAAATCCAACAAATAAAATGTTCCTATAGTACCAAATGTATAAAATTTGTCATGATAATAGTCCAGCATGTTTTCTGCTTCTTGATAATGTTCAAAAAATTAGAAAAATCAAAGAATAAAGCTTGTTCGAGACAATTAATTCAAATTTATATATTTTTTTCAAAAATGACTAAAATAATTTTTTAAATTTAAAATTTGAAACTAAAAAGTTTATCTTCAAATCATTCAAAATTTTGATGTGGATTCCTGTCTAATATAATTTTATGTGGTTGATTATCACATAATATAAGCTATTCAGTGATTTGAATTTATAAAATAGACATTTTTGAGAAATTTCGAAAAATTGAAAATTTGGATTATGGAAAAATGATTAGGAAAATGATTTGGAATTTGGAAAAAAAGATTATGAAAGTAAATTTTGTGCTAAAAGTAGTAAAACATCATTATAAGAAAAGTCACAAGAGCTTACTATTCTCAAATAGTTCAATAAAAAATGCCCGCGAAAATATTTAGACATCATTAATTGTAATGATATAATATCTATATCACTACCAAATAGTTTGCTAAATATATCACTACCAAATAGTTTGCTAAATATATCACTACCAAATAGTTTGCTAAATATATCACTACCAAATAGTTTGC
>JAUZNC010051534.1:0-15169 GCA_034780395.1 Vannuccia rotundouncinata | reverse complement strand
TTTCTTATCATGCAAGTATGTATATATTATCAATATTTACTTGTTATTAAATCCAATATTGTATTTATGGAATCATGAAATTTTTCCTATGATGCGTGACTTTTGGGACACCCTGTATAACTAAATTTATAGGAAGTGTATCAATGTTAACAAACCCACAATTCTGCATGCAACAGTAAAAGACAGAGGTGTTACTAGACTTACCTGGGGGGATGAACGAGCCAGAACCCTCAATTTAGGCCAGGTCTTATCAATGAGATCTTGTCGCACTTGATCTGTGTGCTTGTCCCGAATTCGCTTGTTGAACTCCTTCCCTTCAAGCACGAGAAAGTCGTCGTTTGGCCGAATGATGCCGCACTTGATGGCTATGGAGCGGGCTGTGTTGACATTGTCTCCGGTAACCATGCGCACTGTGATTCCGGCCCGTTGACAACGACGGATAGCGAGCGGGACCTCGGGTCGTACGGGGTCCTCGATGCCCACGATACAGAGGCAGGTGAGCTTGTCCGTGATGGCTTCTTCGTCTTCGAAGTTAGGTTGCTTTGACTCGAAGCTCTCGTCGTTGACTGAAGTCTTTTCTGTGTTCGTGATAGAGAGGAGGACTGTAAGTATGATAGACTATAACATGACAGAAAACATGCAGGAGAGGTAGATGGAGGTTTCTTAAGGGGCTTCTTTTCGCTGAAACTGAATTTAAATAAACAATTTTGATTAAATCTGGTGCTAGTTATACTGCGGTTGAGAGTAAATTGAGTTTTCTCTCCACCATTTTCTTCTTCTAGTTAAGTTACTAAAAACGAACTCAGAAATACTTTCAACATTGGAAAATGCATTAATGAAAACTATTAAAGAATCGTTTGACCGAACATTAATTACCATTGGTGATTGGCTTGTAGGCAACGCAGATAGTTCTGAGGCCTTGGGCCGCCATTGGTTCAATCACCGTCCTTGTGATCTCATCCTGATCAGCCTCTGAGAATGGTTGTGGTTTGCCGTCTTTGCCCATGATCCATTTGCATCTAAACAGGGACAATGCAGTCAGATAATAAAAATATACCAAGATGTCAAAACTGTTCTTATTAACTGGCCTCAACCAGTCAAAGCTGAGAGACTAAACCTGGAAAATGTTATATTTAAACGGCTTCACTTAAAATTGTTTTTTCTTTTCTATTGCATTTGAAAATAACGTGCCATATTTTAGAATTATTTTCATTAAAAAATTACAGAAAAACCAATACACAAGTCATTTTATTGTCTTGTTAAATAAAAATTTAACATAAAAACAGCAAATATCGAAATTTTCATTCAAGAGTTTTGAGTTCAAGGGAACTAATTATTTTTAATTGTCACTTGTAATTAAAATAGTTGTTGAAAGTTGTTGACTCATAAATAAACCCGACTATATTCCAACAATTATTTACACTTCTTTCATTTTCAAATGTAGCCAACGTTATGAAAATTGACTTGACTAATTATTTGTAATTTTACAAAAAGCGCGTGCACACCTCTTAAGAACCATTTCAGAGGCTCCTTTAGTGTAGACTGTGTATCGACTGCCGTTGTCATGGGAGATGACAGTGCTCATAGACTTCCGGACTGAGTTGAAGGTGTAGACCTTGTAGAGTTTTTCCTCGGACCACTCATCTCGAACTTCCTCATAGCTCTTGCCCAATGCCTTGACGAAGCCCAGAAGGGCACACTCGGTCTTGTTACCAACCTGGCGAGGAAGGCCACCATCTGTGGATGGCTGTATTGAGAGAGAGGGAGAAAGATTGTCAATAGAGACAGCATAAACTTTTTTAAATAGGGGTTTGTGGCAATTGAAAAATAGTTTTAGGTAGTAGTACAAATTACATAGCAAGTCGATATTCCCTTTCGTTTCTAAATTAGAAAATGTTTTTACTTTGCCAATATAGTATGGAAATTTTACCATCAGTGTTTCATTAATAATTCCTGAATTTAAAAGTGTATCCAAAGGAAAGCGTATCTATTTTCAAAATGGAGAGGGACGTGATTCTTAGCCTGCAGCATTTGCCACTCAAAATATGTTATAACCATAAAGCAATAACAGCTAAAACTCTCTATGGTATAGGGTGAACACAGATTCTGTAATTAAATATGTAAGATTGTTGGATAATGCGATATGTCTTGTATTTCTTCCATACAATCTATTTAACGCAAATATCTATTACCAATGAACTCAAATGTACCTCAACACAATAATGTTGACAGAGCAACCAACACACCTATGTGAAATCTTTTGTGTTAAGCAAAGAATATGATCCATTTAGTGATAGCTAATAATACCTTGACAGAGTGATAAGTAGTTATACTTATTTATGCAAACTAAGGATATGAATTCATTGGCTATGCATGCATAAATAATGGAGAAATATCTAATTTATACTACATCGCTTCGTTTCACTTGTATATTAAAAATAACTTGAGAACAAAACCTTTTGCATTAGAAATAGAAAGAAGATAAAATCATATATTATAGAGAAAGAAACAAATTAGGATACTTCTACAATTTATAAATTATTTTTTTGAGTAATGTTGTAGCTGATTCTGTAAAAATCACGGAGAAAAAAGAATCGGTTTCACAACATGTTCTGCAAACACAACAAAAACAAGTTGGTTGGCTGATATGTTTAAAAACTTTGGAAAACGTTCTATTATATTTTAGAAACTTAAATTTTTTATACCGAATAACAAGTCAATAACATTGTTTTCTGTACCTGGAGAAAAAAAATAGGCTGGAAGCAAAACAGGCACATGAATCAGAACACCGCCAACTCTGTTCGTTTTAGGATTACAACATTATTTAGGTCAGACATTTGGGTTAGTTTATAGCAAACAACATATCTAATATATCGTTACGATTGTCGGAAAACGCTTACCCATTGTGATGCACATAATATGTACACAATGGGTAAGTCATTCGTTATTTGAAAATAGTAATTATTAAAAATAATTCCAACTAATGTAGATTCATTCCAATCAATAATTTGAAACGCTAACAAAATGATAATAACATTAACATGCTTATATAAAGTCTATTTTAAAATTTATATTAGTAATACCATTTTTTCTTATGAATTAACTATTGTTGGAAGAACCATTTTATTTATAAATATACTTACCAAATTCGAGAAGTAAATTTGAAGAATAATAAATACACTGTTATTATTAAATTATTAACATAATTAATTATAAAGATGTATTTCAAATATTATTGAATCAATAATTGAAGCTGAACAAGCATAATTAATCTTAAATTGTTATTTATATAGATTTTTCCACAAAGCGAGTTATATAGATTTTTCCTATAGTAAATTCCATGTAGCGAGAATAATATACAAATTCTTTTTCATCTGGATGACTGCAACCATGACTATATATCCTGCGGCGTATACGAAGAAAGAATAAACACTAAATATTCATTTAACCACATCTTTCAGGATTCTGTCTTTATAAAATTATATTTATGGTAAAGATAAACCTTATCAAATTCCTATCAATTGGGTATAGGAATGTCACAATCGATGTAATTAAAGGAAACAGCTAGTGTTTGACTAAGCGACGTCTAATTCGTAGCAATGAAAATATCAAAAAAATTATTAAATTAATATTTAGAGAACTTTCAATTTTAATGAATGAAATGATGCATGCATGATTCATAAATTCTCTAAAATTGCAAATTACAAAAGTAAATAAATAAGGAGGTAATAAAGCGCCGACATTTTTAATACAATTTTCATTTACATAACTTATGAAATTTCTTCAAATCCATTCAAGTCAACTTTATTCTATGAGAAAAATGCAAAGTAATAAAAATATAACTCAATGAACCAATATACCTACTCCACTTTCTAGATAGAGGATGTAATTTAGCTAATTAATGCGCTGAACTAGTTAAATAGCTAGGTACAGTTCAATTATAGGGGTTATACAACTCTACCTACTGTCTTCCCTCGACTCGAGTAAGAAGTTCCACTCAAATTTCAATTCAGCTTTTGATTTAGCAACATTTAAACAAATTTTACAGAACGTACATCTTAAAGAGAAACTCATTCGGGACTTCGATTTTAGGAACATTATCTATACAAGAATCTGATTGATACTGTATAAGCGGGCGTCTAATTACAGCAATAAATAAAAAAACAGACACATGCTAATGGAATAAACAATAAAAAGAGATTGAAAGAGTATGAGACAAATAGATCAGGCCTAGCAATATTTGGGAAGCCTAGTTTCCTGTAATAAGATCGGTTGAATTTAAGCGAATATTCAGATCAAAAGGCCTTAGAAAAAAATCTATAGAAGCGAAAATAATTAAATTGAAATGTGATCAGACAAGAATGAAAACAAGAAAAACATTTCAATATTAATTGATACTAAACCATTTTCTGACATAAAAAGTAGAGGACATATTACAGTCGAAATGTCATGCTATATATATTTAAAACTTTTAAACATAATATAATGACACAAAAAGAATTTATACAAACAACTTTACAATAATTCTGAAGTGGGATACAATTAAAAATAAAGAGATATAGATATGCAGGCTATTTACAGATTCATTGGATGGAAACATTGCGTGTTAAAAAATAGCTTCTTCCTTTGGTTGAAATATGTCTGCTCTTTCCTGGTTGTACAGATGCCGTAACAAACAGAAATGCGGAAAATAAACACAGATCTCAAATTTAATTCCACAACAATACGAGATAAGAAGAAAAGATTGAGCAAGAAAATAATCGAAAAACAACAAATTAATCACCAATAGAGGGAGAAAGAGAGTTCTACATCGGCACAGATAGAAAATTTAAAAAAAATTGACGCTCGTTTTGTACAGCAAAATGAGATGAAAAAGAATTAGAAATAATTAATATCTTTTATCTCCACACTTTCCTATTTTGGAAGGGATAAATCCCCGGAGTAGATAGACTGCGCTTGGCTTCTTGTCCAGGTCTAGTGCGATAGCTATAGTCTCATACTCAAGTACGCATATTGCAGTTCTAATCTAACAAACACTTTGACTGGCTTCTCCATCGAAATAATCCCCTTCTGTTTATCTGTAGTTGGGTCTTAACTGCCTGCAGCTGTTTCTCACTTCACAAAAGGTGGAAGAAGAAGAAGCCCGTAGGTCTAGGTAGATGGTCAGCGGTCTCAATGGACAGGCAATTCATATTGGAATTGCTGCCAGCCTGCTGCTTAACCTAAACTGTCCTTTTCTAGAGATAATGGGACGAGATATATCGCTTGGTTTAGATCAACAGTGATGGGGAGACCAACACTAGTAAACCAAGTCCAGATCATCCTTGTATCAAAACTTTTGCATGAGATTATAATTATTAACTTGTGTCGAGATAAAATTATAGATTATTTTTCTATTTTAATTTACAATCTCTTACCCAAGTTTTGATTTCTGGAAGTTTTATTTGGGAGAAGCCAAAAAATCTTCTTATGCAAGCTTCAATTTCTATTTCCAACAACTAATTATTTATGTTGAACATGTTCAGCGTTTCTAAATTTCTGGATTAAAAAATCCATTTTATAGGTTTTCTGAGGGTAAGTATAAAAATCTAAATAACATTGTAAATGCATTCAAGCAATTTTCAAAATTTATATGCTTGAAATAGCTTGTAATCCGGATATATAAAAAAAACTTTTATAATAATAGGATATAATAAAGAGACGAATTAAGCTTCGGCAAATTTTTATTTAAAATCATCAAAAAAGATATATTTAGGTTGACTATCATAGCTTTTCAATAGCTGACACGAGATTTGTTGAAATTCCAGTTTTGACGTAATAGGTTGTGAGAATAACGTGGACATTTAAATCAATAATCCATAGTTACCGATAGAATATTTTGAATTCAAATCAACGATGTAGAAAATTAATTATCTATATTTTAGATGTATATGTGAAAAAAAAATATATCACTACTTATTTTAAGAGTCAATTTTTTTGTTGATTGTATCATCAGTTTCACAACAACAAGAGAGCTACGCAACAAACTAGAACAACTATATTTTGAAGAAATACCCCTTTTTTTACAAACTAAAAATAATATAATATAAAGAGATGGATTGAAAAAAAAACTATTTCAACATTTGAAGACATTAATAAAAGATAATACCTGGAAGTTATAAATATATAAGTTAAGATAATATTTTTTGAATATCGCTCGACCTCTGTAGTTAAGCTATATACATAGTTATGAAATGTCCCTTATAATATTATAGAATACTTTTTCATAAAATAGAACTTTTAAAAAAACGATAAACTGATTTTGCGGCATAAGCGGGAATAACCTCTTCGCATAATATAATTGAGAACAATCACAGTGTCGATTTCTAAATGAATTATATGCTTTAAATTTTGGAGCGATTGATTAGAAACAGGAGTGTAACATATATAAATTGGCCCAATATTCAGAAAATCATGATCAAAGAAACGAAATCTAGACAGACAGACAGGCAATTTGATCCACTGATTGCAAGTAGATTTATTTATTGATGATGCAGTAAATATGGCGCGGAGCGGGTTGCAAGAAACAAAATATTATATGCAAATCATACTGACGAAATGTTCCGAATTATAATAGCGATTAATTCCAAAAACACTTGAAAAATTAATTTCACAATAGGAAGTTGATTTATAAAATTTCATGAATTAAAAATAGAAAAATGATCAACAATATGCTTTAAAAAACTTGTTTAGAATGAAACGAAGCAAATAATTACCTATAATTAAATTAAAAATGTATGAAATTAGTTGTCTATATAAACAACCTTTTAATTAAACATCCAAAATGTTGAAGATTGTAATGATAAAATAAAGTTGTTATAAGTTTTTAATTATCTCAAATTAATCTAAAATCTCTCTCACGTATTTCCGGTGAGTACAACTATTTTAAGAATCAGGGTATGACTTATAGAAAGGCTTATAGTTAGACTAAATTTAGTTTACTAATCGAGCTCACCATAAGACGAGACGTATAGCCCGAATTGATACTGATCGATAGAACAATTTGATGGGCCGTCGCTTCTGGGAGGTCTTCGAACTTTGGCAGGGCTTTCCGATATTTGTTAGCCACGTAGCACTGGACAACGGTCATTCTATTGGTCGTTAGGGTCCCGGTCTTGTCCGAGCAGATGGCTGTCGCGTTGCCCATGGTTTCACAGGCGTCCAAGTGGCGAACCAAATTGTTATCCTGGTTGATTAAAGTATGAACAAATACGTACACATTTTTAATGGGTAATAAAATAGAAAATCTGGAATGAAACGTTTCAACTGCGCTCAAATGCGTTTACAAAACGAAACAGTCCCATAATGAACATTCAAAAAAAGTTTTCATTAAAAAATAAATTACTGAGCTGATCATATTGTCTATAAATTACACTTTTACATATTATATATATGCGTAAAAGGTTTTCGGGAAAAAATTGCAAGAATGTTAAAACATATGCGAAATATTGTAGACACGTGTTCCTTGCATCAACCTTATATTATAAGGACGCATCATGTCAAGACATCAAGACAAACTCCTTGGTGAATGCATTTTATCCAGAAAAAACATGTTTTAAAATTAACTAACAAATTTAATTATATAATCTTGTTATTACTTTATCAAAATATTCTTCACCCTGCGCCTCAGTTACAAACATGAGTAGGTAGGTAAACATTAATTATTAGAATTAAAGAATTTGAGCTGTGAGTGTTTTCATCCTTCGAAAGAATCAAGAACTTCAGCAAAAAGCAGAAAAATAATCTCTAACTAAAAATATTTGTCAATATTGGCTTTTGATTGTCAAAAAATGTTTCTCGTCAAATTGTTGAATATATCAAAATAATAATTAGGAACATCGGGGATTGCTTTGTTTTCGTTGCCATGTCAATTCCCTTGAAATTATTTATAATCAAATATACGTTAAAAGGGTCAATTGAAACGTCTCTCCATACATTGTTAAGTACAAAGTGGTTTTGTTAGGCAGAAAACATATCTCAATGAAATCGATAACAGCTTCCACTTTTATTGATTTGGTGAAGCAATAAAAAAGCATCTCGCCCAACTGGTGGTAATTGAACAGAGGGGAAATAAAGAGACACAAGCCTCGTTAGAGCTATATATTGAGAGACAAAAGGACAAGGCAAATATTAAATATATATATATATATATATTATACTCTCACGAGGGCTGTAGAAATGGAACAGATATTATTTGCAAGGCACCATTATTTTTCTATTTCCATATTATAAGCTGACAACAATGAGTTAGTTAAGACTTTAGCTGCCGAGAATATTGCCAATGCCTGGTTAAATTAGATCAATTTTTGAAGAGGTCTGAAAAGGAATTGACATGTTTAGATCCCAGGGTTTTCTACACACAATTTATTTCTAAACTCGTAAAACTATTCCTAATATTATATCAGAACATTATACATGAAACTATACTAGACTGAAAATTATATACTTACTGTTTATAATATAATAATACGATATTGTTAATTGAATGATATAATATACACTAAATTAATATTATGTCGAGAGTTCAAAATTAATTAAATAATTGTTCAATTATGTTTTCTTCTCTTCTTTTTTGGCTGTGATAGAATGATACTCTCACAAAATTATTATCTAATTCCAGAGAACTTGTACTGTTAGCAGAAAAATAACAAGCATCCGTTTTTAAATAATAGCTGTTACTTATTTTCAAAACTTTCTGATTTAAATCTCATGTTTTAGTTGAAAAAAAAACAGATGCGGGACGTCATAATCCACAATGTTGCAACTAGCTAGTCGTGACATTATTTCCTATTCAAAGAAAATATTTAATTTAGAGGGTGAAAGGAAGGCTATATTTTAATTATGATAAAATAAAACTAACTTGTATTGTAAATCTCCTCACATTGTTAAAATTAAGCATTCATTTAGAAATAATCCGATTTATATCTTTCTATCTATAGATGGTGTATTAAAAGCATCGTTACATTAAAAAGCTTCAATCAAAGACTTGAAATAGTTACTATAAAGCGTGTCGTCATGGAAACCATTATTATTAAAAAGAATAAAATAATGTCTTACCTATTGATTGGATAGAGTTGAAATAATTTAAATGAAACTGGAGAAAAATAGTGATTATTGCTTTCAAATGAGGATAGACTATTAATAATTAATTGCATTTAAATAAAATTGTATGCTGTGCAAGTAATGTGTCTTAAATGTGGATTCATCAAATATTGCAGAAATGGATAAACCAATTCGTTAATTTATAAGAATTGTATTGTTTTGGAAGACTAATAACTAGTTTTGTTCATTAAAAGGAAAGAACAAAGTTATCTCGTAAGTTTCATAAGGTATACTCAACAAGGTATTAGATCGACAGCCTTCTTTTGCGATTGTGTCTAGAAGTAAAATTTATAGTGTGACTTGAAATTATTGTTGCTGTAGTTTAAATTTGTTTTAATTAATATTGTAGAATTCGAAAACTCGACAATTATAATTTACGAAATTTTAACTCACTCCAGCATCGAGAATAAAATACATACTCCAGCACCGAATACAATAAATTCACAGTATCAACATAAAATATAATGACGTCTTTGAGTTCCACAAATTCAACGAAAACAGAAACTCTGGTTTGATTAAAAAGGGAAGTCATGATGTGTCCTTTTATCTAAAAATGATACCTGAAATCACATCGCCATTTAGCTAAATATGCAAATATCAATAAAGTGTATAGAGATACACGAAAAGGCACCACAACTATACCTTCATCATTCTTTTGACAGAATACGCGAGGGATAATGTGACAGCCAACGGGAGACCTTCGGGCACAGCCACAACCAGGACAGTGACACCAATGATAACGAAGCCGACCATTTTCTTGAGATGGACTCCACTGTTCCAAGTCTCTCCATTCAATGCAAAGCTCGTCACACTCCATTTGACGATCAGGATAATAACTGTTGCTATTGCCACAAAAGAACCTGACAACAATAACAAAACAGATAATATTAACAACTGAAACTAACAACGTTTTATCATCTGCATTATGTTGCAATTTTGGACGAAAAGTGGAGATGATATAACGATAAAATTGACAAAGTAACATTTTGGAGTGAGTGCACCAAGAGAAATGGAACATAGTTACAGTGTTTATGAAGCAATTCTAAATACTAAAGGCAGTTCGAAAAAAGCAATGCCTAGTAATACTATTATTCTTGTGAATAAAAATCAAAGTTTGCAAATATTACTATGAACTACCTAATAAATATAAAATATCATTATTTTTCAAACGATGTTAACATACTTTTCGACCAAACACAGGAACGAAGAAACCATTTTGTTTGACTTTAGTGTTGTTTTAAAGGTAATATTCTTAGAAACGTTAAACAGGGTTCCCATAATTTTCCCAATTTGAAATTTAAGGGATATTCAAAGAATTTTTCAAGGGTCAATTATAAAAATTATAATATTGTTAATAATAATATGCTAAATTAGTTTGAATTTTTTAATGAACTGCAGGTCTAATAATATATTATTGTACAAAATTCTAAAAATTTACATGAAAAACATAACAATCAAAATAGGATAACAATTCAAGGAATATATGTAATTTTTTTTAAATTCAAGGGTTTTCAAGGGATAGTGGGAACCCTGAATTCAATATATATTAATTACTAAAATACAATCGACTACCCACTTACCCACATATCCAATCTGAATAGCTAATTTGGTAAGTTTGGTCTGCAGGACGGACTGTTCCTTCTTGCGGGATCGTTTCTTCTTAATTTCCTCTTGGTTGGCGTTATCATCAGCATTAGCAGCTGCACCGCTAGACCCTCCCTCCTTTTTTACGTTGTTATCTGACTGGTGGTCGTTCTGATCTGAAACCATATAGATATAACCTTTTCGGGATTCAAACATATAATTACATACAAAGCTCTAAGCTTTGTATACAAATATAATTTCAGTCAAAATTTGAGATGAAAACTTTATGATTAAATTAAAAAATGCATCCAAATGTTTGTCTCAAAATCATTCGTATTTACATTTATTTTATGTTTTAAGCATTCTAAAATAATATGTATCAATTTCAAATATACATATATAATTAAATTATACAATATATATAGAAGGAAAAATAAAATATGCTTAAAAACCATTTTTAAAAAGAAACAATTTATATTTAGATTAGAAAAACAAGAGTTTAGCTTTAAACCACGTTTTCCATGTCAAAGATCAATATTATTTCAATTTTTGGTTACTATATTATATTACTTGCAATTATAGAAAATTTTAAAAATTAGAAAACTCATCGAACGAAATAGTGAAGGAGTTGAAGTCTCAAGGGTATATGGATAAAATTAACGTCTTACTTCTTTTTTAAATATTAATTTCCAAGGCAAAGCATTTAAATTTAAATGAAGTTATAGCATAATATGTTAGCTTATAGTATACTAATACTGTAAAGCCATGGATTCGAACAGTTCATGGGCGATAAAGTCCAAAAGTCCAGGCTGTATATACATAGTTACTTCTTAATTTAAACATTTCAAAGTGGGCCCTGTAAATATTGAACAGTTTGCAAGAATAATAGGTAAAATAATTTTGTAATTCCTGCTTAATCATTTAATGAGCTATGACAAATTATAAAACTAAAGACAAATGTTAAAAATATAAATCGATAATGCATATTATATAGTAGTATCTTTTTGTTAAATATCGATTTCATTTAGGCTAAGAAATTTTAAAAGCTTAGCTATCTTTGATATTTATATCTATGGTCCACAATAAAAATATTTACATTTCTAAAACTTAATAAAAGGTCAAAATATTATTGTGTGAGATATACAATAGATATTATGTTTACATAAAAGCAACCTTAGATGAATTGTTATTCTTCGTAATAGTGAATTACATGTCCTTGAAAGAGTGCCACTAACAGATAAGTTAGTTAAATTGTAGTGAACTTTAAAGAGAGGGCAATACATATACAATATATAGTATTGACCACGTAATCAATATGAAGCAGTGACAATGTTGTTGAACTTGAACTGTGGCTACATTGAAATAACTTCTAACTAAGCCAAGAAGTTAATAATAAAATTGCATACTTAAACGTATTAATTAAACATTTAAAAGTATACACACATATGGATATATATGTACAAATTAATATTTATGGTATCATTATCGGATGAGATGAAAATGAGAGAACTATGGTAATACTTCAGTGTGCCAGTCAGTTAAACTATACCAGAGTTAACGCGTAACGAAAGTAAGAGTAAATCGTGGTTGGTATGTAGCACCGGAGCAGCACACATGCCATAGATAGAGACATGAGGTGTACAGTTTGATTTATTATAGCTAGCAGGCATTATCTAGCTATCAAGAGTAATAATACTTGATTACATAGTCGTACTACACACAGTTAATTAAATTTTACTTAAATATAAAATAAGTTTAATTTTAATGACATATTTTGGCATGAATAATATCATGCTCATGGATTCTGCATAAATTTAAATCGTTTATGAAATAAATTGGGCAAATCCTCATTCTCTTAAATTAATCAAAACTGTGGGCGATATAAAATATGTCCTCGTATATATATGTTATAACATATTCAAATATAGATCATATAGAACTAATTAAGCAATGAAATATTTATGACCGGCATTCCAGACTATGCAAGCGGACATAGCAGCGAGATTCCTAGATGCAATTACAATAAAATGGTCCTAGAATGTTACGTAGCCAGGAGAGGTGGCTGCGAGGACACGAAAGAGGATCGAAAAAACAAAGTTCTACAGGGCGTCCATAATGATGCTGATGATCCTCAAATAAATTCCTTTTTTCTTCTTATATATTGATAAACTAAGGGAGACAGGCGACCATCACCAGATCAAACGGTAAAACCTTCCTGGATCACCCCCCACCCTCCCGCTAAATTATTATATATAGGGACAAAGCGACGAATTAATCTTAGCTCTTCTGTAGCAAGGAAAGGAAGGAAGGAGAGAGGGTAGAGATGAAAATTTAATGATATATCTTCGAAAGATAAGTTGGGTGGAGAATTCCTATTGCTTTCTTCTGCGAGTCTAGTTCCAAGATAGCAGAAGCCACCGACTAACTATAATTAGATATTCAGCAAACAATACTTTAATTAAACATCAGTTTTATCTGAGAAAGAGTCATTCCTCGGAAACATGCTCACAACACATGTGAAGAAACCCCAGTTTAAAAAAGTTATTAAAAACTGTAATTCCGGTGTTTTCTGATAATTTCACTGCTTTTATACACGATCAAAAAGAGGCGAAATTATGTATGTGCATTTATGGAAGACAAGATAAAGTATAAATAACTATAGTGATAGATCTCATTTAACCAAATTGTCTGATAAAAGAGTGAAGAATAATAAATACAATGCATCCGTATAAAAATTGCTGGTCATAATGATTTTTGATTAAATAAATTAATTATTAAATACTCACTAGTGCCTTCGGTTTTAGGGTTCAGAAGTTTCTTTTCTTCTTCCGCTGCAAGAATGAATGAATGAATGGAACTATATTAGAATTATTGATATCAGGATAAGAAAATCTTATGAAATTAAATTATACTTAACGTTTAGCAATTTCATAACTATCTTTTAAACGCTAGAAAATAATATTCAAATCTGTTCGACCTAACATAATATAGTCTAATAAATTATAGTCGGTGTGAAATTATATAATAATAAAATACAGTTTAACCATCACTAATTATTGTGATGAAAATATTGACAGAATGCTTTTGTGAATATCGGTATTTCAATTCGGCAAAAGTTTCAAATATACTTTACAGAGTTAAAAGCAAGTATGTATCTCAAGTCGAATACACTACTGTGTGTCTTCATGATGCGGGTTAAAATGTTAATCGTTGCTGAAACTTTCCTTTTACTTAATCAATAAGAAGAAATTGTTTCTAGTCAACCTTCTTGGAAACAAAATTAATTTAAATAATATATAGTCAACAGAGTAACAAATTCCCCAGGTTGTCCACAAATTCGTTTTTATCTGGCCGCTGATTAATTTCTCTTAAAAACTATTTTCTCACATCAATTCTTCTCGTGTTAAATCTACAGCTTATGAGAAGACCTGTTCGGTCGATTGCTCAATTATACTAATGTAAGAGTTTATTCTCGTATTGAAGAGAAAAAAGGGAAACACTGATGCGAAATTTCAAACTAACATTTTTTGAGCAGGTAAAATTGAAAATATTATTTCAATCAACACATTTTGTCACAATCGTTTAATTTACAAAAGAATTGTGTGTTAATAATTGTGTCCTCGTTCTCTGAAATAAAGTAGCAACCAATTTCGTCCTCCATGAATTCGATAATTACTATATAGTAGAATACATTAAGAATTAAAATATGTAAATATTATATATAATTTACATGGATTAATAGTATTAATTAATTAATTCTGAAATATCAAAAGACTGACCAGCAGCGGGTGATGCAGCAGTTGGAGAAGCAGCCTTGGTTTTCTTGGCGTCCTTTTTGGACTCCTCCTGGGCAGCACCGAGCAGGGCAAAGATCATTCCGGCCTGAGAATTGAGGCCTACAGCGGTGACAACAACCTTTCCAGAGCCCTCCATTACGTGGGTACCTGCGGGGGTAGCAAAGTGATCCTTTAAATATGGTAGAAATTCATTCTATTTAAAACGAATATCTGGAAGACTTTAAATGACTTCAGAGAAAGGATTTATATTTTAATCATCACTTAAATTAACTATAATAATCAAAATTTATCTAGGACCTAAAGGTAAAATCCATTAGACAAGGAACCCCTTGATTTATTCAACATATCAGGAATCAGAAAAACGTCGCTAAATAGTACGTAACATATATTATATGATAGATAAAAGTAGTACACCAAATATAAAGCTACACCTGTTGCTATACCGATAAACAATATTTCCTTCAGATTTAATGTTTAACTTCCATTGAAATTGAATAGTAATGAGCTGTTTAAAGTTAGAGCTGCACGTCGGAATAGAAAATAACATAGAGGATAAAGTAGATAGAGAAAGAACCTTTTACCGACGGTATGTTAAATTTCAGATTTTCAAAAACGTGTTATCTGCATTTCTATTCGCTGAAAATTTC
>JAUZNC010051523.1:0-15171 GCA_034780395.1 Vannuccia rotundouncinata | reverse complement strand
TTAAAGTATATTTCAGCAATAAAAGTGAATTTGTTATTTGATGGTTATTCTAAAATTTCATCAACTTTACTAATTCGTTATATATTTGTATTTTTTATTTTATCATTTTATAAGTAATATACTTAGTATAATATTATATTGTAATATATTATAATACTGTAACAATTTTTTCTTTTATTAAAAAATTAAAACCTAACTTATCATAAAAACTTTAAAATATTGTATCTTATTTTAATTTTTAAAAATATATTTATGATAGTTTTTTTTAATGGATTTTGTTATTGACTATTTCACGTTTGAACTGTTACACAATAAAAATAGAATAAAACCTAAGTATTAATCTAAGGGTTTAAGCAAAATATTATTAATATATTTACACTAAAAAAATAAGCATTTTAAACGCATTTATTTATCTAAAGGTCGTATAATTTTGTATAACTCTACTAACACAAATGTTATTGCAGGGTAATAAACTGTTCAATAACAAGTAAAACTTTTTAACATCTAATGATTAACTTTTCTTGATTAGCAATCAATAGCAAACTGATTAAAACTAAATTAACTTTATTTCTCTCACGCTATCAAAATATTTAGAAAGAAAATTGTATGCTGCAAAAGTTTTAAACAAAAATATAATGCACTAGATGAAACAAAAATAAGTACCAAAGTAAAGAGAAAATCCAAATGGGTACACTGGGAACATAGACACAATATTTGCTGAAATTATCGATATAGAAAATACGTATAATTATAATTATAATATAAAATAAAAATTAGTCTTGTTTTTATTAATTTGCATAATTCAGATTTCATTGCAAGAATAAAAGAATGTAAGGGACTATCCTGATCGTCTCATGGGAGAAGCAATAAAAATTAATAAAAAATAAGCCTAATATCTATATTATATTATAATTATATTATTTTCTATATTGATAATTATGGTATTAATTTAGTGCTCATAGCTATCCTTTTGGTTCAATTGACGGAATTGAAGAATCCACACGAAGTGGAATATCATTTAATAATCATTATATATTTATTAAATCTAATTATATAGTATAGGCACTAGCTGTTAGTAGATTATGGTCCTTTCTGCTGTGCAGGGTTATGATTTTGACTGCTTATGACTGTGAGATGGCGCTGTGCTGCTTGGGGGGGGAGGGGGATGGGGAGGATATCTGATTTTGCCCTTGACGGCTGCAGTTTCTGATTCCCACGTAATTGTATAATCTGTTTCATTCTCGTTGTGCGTTGCCGACTTAGCTTCACTGTCTACCACTTCGTTTCCATGCTGGCCGCAATAGTGATATGGTTTATGTGCTGTTGCTGATGGTACTTCTGAAAGCTGCAAGGTCAGTCGAGTATAGTTATTGAGGATTCAAGGGTTTTGAGAAGGGATTGGCTGACTTTGCAGATAAGGATCTTCGTGTAATTGCTGCCATTTGCCCACTGCATTGCTGTTTTCATAACTTCTCATTTGAACTCTCATTCGTTCTAGAGGGTTGAGTTATCCCTCATTGCAGAGTTTTGAGTCTAGGGAAACAAATGTTAGCTCAACTGATTGATCTTAACTAGGGAAACTCATAGTCTAATAATTAGAAATAAAATAAATATTGCAAGTATTCTATACTAAGAGAAATTTTGCCATGGCTCATTGGTCACATTTTTGATTTTGCGATAAATATATTGTCTGCATTTAAAAGTAATAGAAATTTGGGCATATGACTCCTGGTAAGATTATATTAGAACTTGGCATTGCCATGATACTGTGTCTTATTAGTCAACCAGTTTAAAATATTTTCAATATATTCTTTTAAAAAATATCAAAAATGAAACTAAAAAAAATCAATCTAAACTAAAAAAATGAATCAAATTTTTAAAATTATAAAAAATTTTTTTATTTAAATATTTTAAATTTTAAAAATTTCAATTTTAAATTGAGGGATGTCGTCCTAACATTCTACTATATAAGTAGCAAATCTCTTGATGGTGCTGAAGTAACCTCCCCCAACTTGACGACGGCTGTCGGCGTAAACGGGCACGGATGCATGAAATCCACCACCCCTCATCGGCATTGAATGTCCAACCAAGATTATTCCATAATGAATTTGTATTACTTTATGGTTGTTTTAGAGGCTTTCGAAAGTGGAGTGTGATAGCAGCAGTCAATTTTCCCTCTATGAATCGTAAATTTTGCCGACGTCATTGCATATTTTAATTGAAATAGTTACAATTGAACGTTTCATGCAGGGGACTATCCAATAGAATACTGACAGAGTCACCAAAAGCGCTTGTTGGAAAATTTATCGTGTGGAGTAATAGCACCATCGCATTGTCGACAAACATTTCCGGGCATGCATCACAGTATACATATAGAGAATAGATGTCTCGTCGTAAATCAAGAGGATTTTTAAATTTTATTTTCTTTTTAATTTGACACATCCAAATCCGAGAACGTATGAGATATTACGGTCTGATTCAAGTGTTAGTTTATCTCATTTGGAAAAATATCCATTTTAATGTATTTAGTGCAGCATCGTATTCAAATTTACATTAATTAGTTTTTAATGATGTTTTAAAAATGCGGTTGTTGCGAGTTTCATAGCATTTTGGTAATGACCAGGTGGAATGTAGACTTTTTCATTTGGATATGGTTCTATTGTATAGTTACTATTTTGATATAGTATTAACATTACTACTAAAATGATAATCATAATCAAAAGACTTGAGTTATATTTTTGAAATTTTATTGCGAAAAAAACTTGTGGATGTTTTGCTATAAGCCTTTTTCATATAGATGTGAAATCACGTATAATTAGTGGACGTCAAATATTCCTAAAAGATCAGCAGTGCCTATCAGAGGATGAAATCCAAGTATTTGTTTTTAGTGAGTTTTCGGAAATTTTTTTAAGTATGGATAAAAACGTAGCGATGGATGGTGTCATTATATATATATATATCAAAGACATGTTTTTCAGTTTGCGGTATTGTAATATTTGTATTTGAACATGTTTGACATTTGAAGCTGTAATTCTCTCACCTGCATCAATAGTTTTGAGTGCGTAGACAAAGGAAATTCATTTCAACAAGACCCATCTCTAAGTCATTAAAAGTATTTGTCAGCTCAATTGGATTGAGTAATTGAGTGAGCTATTATGAGGGATTATTTCCTTCTTCTGTAGAAGCTGCTTTATAGTTAACATTACCTTCTGGGTATGATAACATGAAAATCGGTTTTAGTATGGGGCAACTAGAACTCTTTCAATTTTTCTATATTTTATCCATGTAGGTTGTTTATAACCCCGCCAACGGACAAGCGCTTCCTTCTTCACACCTCTACCTCGTGTACGTAATATCTGATCCGTTTGTAGACGTTTGGCACTCGTCCATGTGTCATCTTCCGAAATAGTTTTTTAAATGCCGCGTGGAGTGAAACCGCTGATTTCAGTTTTATTGGTGTTGCCCATGCATAATGTGAAAGAATATCAATTACAGTCATTTGATATCGCTAGCCCTTGTTCTTCCGGGCAAAGGGTTGTATTTTCACAATAAGGTCTGCCTGCCATTGTGAATTCATTTTCCCCACTATATATCTTCATTACCGGCTGGACACTTCTGCATCGCTAGGGCGGTTTTGAGTAGCGGTAGTAGAGAGCTTTGGTGTTCTTGTTGATGTTATTGTGTCATGACGTTACACCACTTTTTAGTCCTTATAGGAGTGTACCGTATTTAAGCATGCTTTTCGAAAACTATAGTACCTCCTGAGCACCACATAGTGCAGCAAACAATCCCCCGTTTACATCCATTTTGCTCGGTCCTTGGACTAAGACCTGCTCCATCGGGATACCTGGCCACTTATCAGGCGGGCCGGTGGTAGGCTAATTCATCCGGATTTTTTGTGAGCACTTTCGAAACCCTGTCCACCAAATAACGTAATAAGTGGCGCAGCTAGGATTCGAACCTGGGACCCATTTCATAAAAATTATCAGTACTGATAATTATAAGTTAAACAGTGATAATTATTATAAGTGATAATTAACAGTGATATTGTATATATTTTAATATTGCGTTTCATAAAGAAATTAAAATAATAATTATTAGGGATAAAATTGTTTAAAATTTAACAGTCTAAAGATGGGGATAAATTCACTTTCAATTCATTATTTTCTTTTTTTCTTTATTTCAACAACGTTTTGTTACACAAATTTTTCCTTATGTCTGATTCTGATGACTTACCTAATTCATAATGATGAAGAAGAAAATGTACCCCGACGCCCCCGAATATTCAGAGAAAGAATCAATATGTGAGAAATCGATTTCCGTGAGCGATTTAGATTGAACAGTAAACAGTTTGAACAACTTGTTGATAGAACTGGTAAATATCTGCAACATGAAACAGAGAGAACATCTGAGATTATCACTGTCAATTCCGAGGTTGATTCTATGCTTGACATTTGAGATATAGGAGCATGTTGAACAGGTTTCCATGTTTCAGGACCCAGAACATCAATTATGGCAACCTCAAGTTCAGTCAGAACCAGTTTGCCTTGTCCTGTCCTGCATGGAATCCAATTTCTTCTTGGCAGCTGCTACCAATGTTCTTCACAGAACATCTCTTAGGTATGTCCGATCTTTGCCATTAGGAATCAAGTTGATGTCCATAGCAATCAGTGACATGTGAATATCAGCCCATTTCTCTCACTTTGAATCTTTGGTGATTTCTTTGCTATCATCATAGCGTCCAAAAAGAATTTCCTTATGTTCCTTCACAAGGGTAACAAAAGGAAGCTTTTCTTCATGTTGAGTTGACAAAGTTAAAGTTAAAATCGATGAAGCCATAATAAAAACGCAATACGAAACTAAATAATGAAAATAATAAAAGCCCGAAATTTTCACTGATTTAAAATATTTCAAATAGAATCATGTCAACTTCAATGTATTTCACACAGGAAAGGTTGTGAAAATGGGTTCTACATATATCGCTCCAAATTAAAGGCTATTTTTAATAATTTGGATGAATTATTCCCTTTAAATCTTAAGTTGACTGCAAAACACGCTTATGCAAACTAATAACAACCATATAAACAACGTGAAAATAAGTTGGAAATATTTAAGGATGGTAATTAAGAAATATGAACCAGAGTCTACAAATCTGTCCCAATATGATTATTTTTAATTTTTGTCAACATCTCGAAAATCAGTGATTTTAAAACAGAGTGCAGAACCAATAAATAAGGAGGTTGTAAATTAAATTAAATAGAAGAAAAGTATGAGTCAGATGCATACGTGCGCTACAACGCTGCGTAAAATATGAACGACTAAAAATATATAGTAGTAGGCTAGGAAGAGGTCTAACTTACACAAAGGATCCTTTTTTCGAACAAATACACCCCCTCTAATTCAATGAAAATATTTCCCGCACCTTTACGAATAAAAATTCACATCCAATAGGGGAGTCCAGTTAATTCAAAGATAAAATTTATCCGAAAGATTCCGTCGGGTGGATTATCGCATACGTGTTCAATTTCTTCGGGAATTAAAACATTTTGGCGGTCAAATAAATCAAGCACGTCAAACAAAACAAATGTGAGAGAGAGTGTCAAAGAAACCACCGTAGCAAAGATCGCAAGAAAGCGGAATGAAAACAGTAACTAACACACCTCCTTATATATCATGATACTGGATTCTCATCCATCTGAATTTAACTCGTAAGGTGGGGGTGGAGCCTTTGTTTGATCATAGGATCCTTTTTTGGATCCATACCTAGCTCCTCCTAAGTTCTGTTGGATATCTATGACATATGTTTTAATTAAGTGATACATTTTTATTAAATAGGTATATAATATTTATAATTTGATTAAGTTGTTTTGATTTTTAATCCATTTCCAAACAAATAAATATAATAAAAAATGACTACTTAAATTTGAATAAGTAGTGAAGTAAATATATTCTTTTAGAAAGTTATAAACACGAAAAGTTTTACAATATATATGAGGTGAGGTGAGGTTATTAAAGAATAAAATGGACATGCCAAATAAACCCATAATGAGTCGTTAAACTTTTGTTTAGCACAGTTACTAGCAAGTAAAAAAGAGAGTCGAAAGGTGGACTCTAAACTGTTTCTGAGATATTATCCACTGTATCGCAAAACGGCGTTTGACTAGTTCCTAGGATGACATCCAACGGACCGATCTATTTCGACTAAGAAACGACGTTCTATATGAATAAGTGTTGTCTCTTTTGAGTTTAAGATCTTAATTCTAAGTTGACCTAGCTTTCTGTGTCATTATTGAGAATTCCTATGTAAACGGTATTGTCAGGACGCTGAACATATTATCTATCTAGTGCGTACTCATTTTGCGTCGAACTGTGTATACGTTCTCATTCATAACAGCGATTTTAAATAATCAGTCTGCTACTATGACAAAAAGAGATAGTGTATTCATTAGTTTTTCCTTGCGCACGTTTTACTTACTATAGGCTTGCTTTTGAGCTTGTATAAAGAGTCATTAATGAAGTCAAAATAGAGTCAAAAACATTTCCGTATAGTCATTGAATGTGATGACGAGTCTTAACTTTGCCGAATTCTGCAAGCATGGATGTATATCCGGAGACAAACAGAAATATCTGCTCTATTGTTTGTAAAGCCAGCTTGTATAAACAGAAGTTGTTCGTTCTGGACTTCAGACCTTTTGATGAGGAGAATTCTGTTAAATAACTGTGGTTGATTATCTATTACACATTTTATGCAAAGAGATGACAGTGGTATCAGACGGTAAGACGGTATCAGATCGGGCCCTGTCATCATATTTATAATATATAAAATCATATCAATAATAGATATCATTTAGTATATTATATGGCCGGGTTATGGCTAGTTCAATAATAATTTAAATCTTTTCAAATTTTAAAATTAATTAATTTGAATTGCTTTGAGTAATTTACTTTCTAAGATATTAAAAGTGGTTTGTTACTGAAATAAATCGAATATTTCGTGAAAAATGTTCATGAAAAGTATTTTCCTATTATTCTTGTACACAGTTCGGATGTGTGAATGCAAATCTTTTAGAGTAATCCCAGGCATTGTATCTCCAAAATCTGAATACAAGTCTGTAGTTAAGATTACTGATCATCGTAATAGAATTCGTTGTACGGGAACCTTGATTGCGAAAGAAACGGTGTTGACCGTAGCTCATTGTATTTTTGGAATAGAGGCGAAGAAAATTCTGGTTGTTCTTAACGATGGCGTAAGACACTTTAGCTATTATAATTAAGTTCTTATTATTTAAATTAAATCTATTCCAATAATTTAATAATTAAGCCACTTTTATTACAGCTGAAAAAAGTAAAAAATTTCTGTAAAATGTTATAAAATAATATAAGTTATATTAAATATCGACATTAAGACAAAGTAAAACTAAAACTAATTTATGAATTAATTTTATGAATAGTAAATATAAAATGAAGCAATCTTCAAAGATTTGCGATAATTTTCCCATTGTTAGTAGTTATTTTATTTTTTATTAATCTCAGATTAAAAAAGCTGACTTTTAAACAAACTTTTAAATCTGAAAGTGATTTCTTAATGAGTCATTAAAATTAAAGTTATTAAGTGGAGATCTATTAACAATTATTTTTGATTATTAATTATTATAGGTATTTATCATTAGAAACAGAAATTCGTACAATAAGTCTACATTATATTTTATTACTAATATTTTTTGATTTTTTAAAAAGACAAAATTTCAGCATTAATAATATTTAAGAAATAATAAAAAATAGTAAAATAAAATAAAAGGGATAAAAGAAACATATTGAAAAATTATCTAACTGATAGTATAAAATACAGATATGCAACCGTTTATGACAGTAGTTGTTCAAAATTGTTAAAATAAATCATTTTCACAAAACTGGTTAAACTTTAAGTTTTAGTTAAATGACTTTTATTGTTATTTCAATATAATGTATCATACAATTTGTTTAATGCAATATGACGTCATCATAAAAGTATAAGTGGTGAAAATGTGCATAATACTTCCTCTTCATCGTTTAAAATACACATTATAGACAACACAGACACATTTTATTGGTGTAGTACAATTATTTGGAATTCATTCAAAATTATATGATTCTAAAATTATTTCACTTACTTCAGGTTTCTTATCAAGTACATAAACTAAAGCCTAATAAAAAATTCAATGACGATGAGTTGGCTAAAACTATTGTGTACGACATTGGCATCGTTACTCTTACACATGATGTTCCAGAATCTGGCCTCGTTGAATATCAAAAATTATCCACTAAAAGTAAAACATATTTGCCACCACAAGGACCACCATATAATGCGACTTTAGTTACTTACGGGTCTTTTAACACACTTGGGGAAGGTGGAAAAAAACGAAAGGGTTATTTCAGAGTAAGTTAAATTTATGTTGTTTCTAAAACTTTTTTATTTCAGAATATTTATTTTTTAGAAAATTGTAAAAAATCAATAAATAATTAATATAATATATATAAAAAAACAACAATTAAGAGTTATCCTTTTTTATAAAGCAGCCGGAGTATTTCTCAATTTTAAAAATCGCGCGTATAACCGCGGCCATTTAATTTACGACACATAATTCACAATTTAAATATTAAAACAAATAATCATTACAAAATGGTGCATATTATAACCTTATTATATTATTAGCATAACTAACGCTTGAGTTATTATTTAATAATTTTTAAGAATATGTAAATGTTCGTATTTCCATAAATAGAATATTGACTTTTATAAGATTTACCTAGACCGGCAAACTGTTTTAATTTATATATAAATAAATAAAAATATATGCATATTTACACGAAATTACATAGGTATAGGATTGTTAAAATTATTTACTTATTATATATAAAATTTAAAAGAATATGCTATACAACTTGTAAAGAATTACCTTTTAATGTTATTATGAATTATTGAGGTTATTTTGTCTGCACAGACTTCTAAAGAATGCTTCCAAATGTCTTCCTCGTGATCACAAGAAACTACATTTGCTAATTGAATCAAATCAGTTCCTGTCTTTCTTGGTTAAAAATTTCATTAGAACATTTATAAATGTTGTGATGTATTTCAAATCAGCTTTAATTATGCGGAACGAGATACCAACACTGACCCCCTTACCTATGATTGTAAATAATAATAGACTTTTTTGCCGGTGTTTCAATTAGATTAGTTTGGATTCCAGAGCTTTTTCGTTTTCCCAATATAGGAATATTTATACAATATTGGGTAATTTTACAAGAAAATTCTTTACTTTGAAAGTCTATTTCAAATTAACAAACAATTAATTTGAACAACTTTTTATGATTACCATCTAATATTATCTATTAATGCCAATACATTCAGAATATTGTTCAGAATATTTACGGTTGTTTTATTTTTATAAATAATGCACCACTTGTGTCTGCAATCCTCTCTTTTATATTTCTTTATTTACACTGTGATATTTTAGGTTGTGGATATGAAAATGTGTTCTCACACTTATGCAGATTCAGGAATTGATTTTACTCGTTCTGAATTAATGTGCATACAAGGTGCAAGTTTATATTCGAGTTTTTACACACTTGGAGATGGGGACTCTGGTGGACCAGTATTAATATCGGATTCACCTTCTACTATTTCCAACAAACCTATTCAAATGGGAATAATATCATTTGGAAATAGTCAGTATGAGTATAATGTCTTCATTTCAACTAGCTTCTATGCACAATGGATCAAAGATAATAGTGGGGCAGTTAAATGGTCCAGACCAGAGCGATACTTGTGGATAATATGTATTTGTTTCTACCAATTTATGAGTATTGATACTTTATAGTAGAGTAGAACCTGAGAATAACCGTCAAGTAAAATATAAATTCAATTTTATTGCTGAAATGAATACTTTAAGAGGTCTAGTTTCAGAGTCATAGTGTCACAACTTTGGCCCCCTGGAGCATTTTTCAAACATTGATAATCAACATATAAAGGCCTCTCTTGTTTTGTCTAAATAGAAGTATTGAAATATCTTTTAAACAACTTTTGATAGAATTCCGAATTTAAATTATTGATATCTGTCGACTAAAAAGGACGTCTGAAAATGATTTCTATGTTTAATGATTAATGATTAATCACTTTTATTGCATTTAGAAATTTTAAACATCTCATTTTGACGAATTTAAACACTAATATAATAAAATAACTTCTAAAATTGTATTACATATTTTCTCCTAATTAAATTTTTTTCGTAATAATCAATTTAGATCATATTTCAAATATGTTAATATTGATATTGAAATTATGTTAATATTTTATCATTAGTATTTGACCAATCTAAAAACGGCCTTTATATATTGGTATTGATTTTTAAAACATGCTTAAGAGTGAAAATGTGGCACTCGTTTAATTCTGAATCTAATTGAAAAGTATACTTCAGCAATTAAATGAATTTGTTATTTACTTGGTTATTCTATAATTTAAAAACTTTACTAATTCGTTATATTTGTAATATTTATTTATCAATTTAAATGTGATATACTCAGTATACTATTATATTTTTACTTAACTGTAACACTTATTTTATTAATTAAAAAATATACAATTTCACTTATCCTAAAATCTTTGAAATATAAATTTGAAGTATAAATTGAATAGTGTTATTTAGTGTCCTTATTGTGTCTTCATTGGTTAATTATTTTCGCGTCATTTATAATAGCAGCTAATATGGTGGGACACATTCAATTAGCCTCTTACGCAGATTTATATATAATATGAAAGCCATTTGACCTAGTAGTTATATATACTTGAATACAATTCAATATTTTGCATATTTATCGGTTAAATGAGATTATATGTTTACTGTATTTCATATAGGATATTTTTCAAAATTACTAAAACTAGGCATACAATTATATAGGTAAAATGTATTATAACATTATATTATACTAAAATTATACTAATCTTTCTATTATAAAAAAGTGAATATATAGCTTTTCCCGATCAGTTTCGCGAAGTAAGCAATCAGTTTTAAAATTTAATCATTCACTTTAGTAACTTTCTCGTATTTGTTCATTCACTTAGTAAATTAAGCAATCACTTTCGCAATATCGGAGTTTGGTCAATCACTTTCGTAATTAAAAAATTCACTTTAGTCAATTAACCAATCTATTTAGTAAATTTAAAACTTATATATTATTTTTAAAGTTAAAACAGTCTGATCAAATAACCATATACATAACATATATATGTTAATCAAATAAACGAATATAAACGAAATATAACGAATATTAATATAACACATATAAATAACAGTTTAATCAAATATAACGAATCAGAAAGTCATTTCCATTCTCAAAAGAATTTACCAGCCTCTGTCTATCTTCGTTAGTTAACCGCTTTCTCCTTCTCCCTTGATTCATTATTAAAAATGAATCAATATCGCAATCAATTAAAAAAAAACATTTTTTGGAAATTCCTAATTTCAATTTACATCGGACAAATTCTCTTGGTTATAAGTTTATTCCCAAAATAGATGTTTGTGTAAGTAGGCACACACGTTTAACCATAGACTATTAAATCTATGTGTTACACTGATTGCTCAATTTGCCAAACTGATTAATTTATTAGCAAACGTGAATGACTTAATTACTAAAGTGAATGACTAAATGAAAGTAACAGAGAACGTGAATGACAATTTTATGAATGTGTATGCATACTTGAAAGTAACAGCGGACGTGAATGACAATTTTATGAATGTGAATGCATACTTGAAAGTAACAGCGGACGTGAATGACAATGTTATGAATGTGAATGCTTACTTGAAAGTAACAGCGGACGTGAATGACAATGTTATAAATGTGAATGCATACTTGAAAGTAACAGCGAACGTGAATGACAATTTTATGAATGTGAATGCATACTTGAAAGTAACAGCGGACGTGAATGACAATGTTATAAATGTGAATGCTTACTTCGCGAAACTGATCGGGAAAAGCTATATTATAAACCTAAGTATATTGTACTTTCATATAATTATTAAACGTTTGCCTATTTATTGGAATTTGTATTCTTATTGTTTGCTAAATAAACAATTTTATCAGCAAATATTAAAATAAAAAATATAATAGTTTACAAATATTTTATGTATATATGTATATTTATATTAAAAATATAAATTGAAATTGAAATACAATAAGCTATATACAGATATACAACTCAAATTTACATAATCTCTCTATTTATATATATATATATAACTTTTCGTTATTGAAATTTGAGAATATTATGCAACTAATCTAAACAACAGCTACATTTCTAGTTGTGTTGTGTTTATACATAATTGTGATTTTCAGTTCAGAGTTTCAATTTCACAGACTGTCGACTTTTATAAACAATATTTTTGGGAAGTCTAAAATGAAATAAACGTAAAATTTGGTAAAAATCTATCTTTTTGTATTACGTACTATAAGGTGTTGTTGGAAGAGCTCCCTGAATGGTCAGTGCTGGTATAAGTGATATAAGTATATCTGTATAAGTGATATTCTGGCTTCGCACTTATAACCCCAATCACTATAACACAAAGGAAAATGAATCTAAGTGCTTGATGTTTGATTTGTTGAATTCCAATCATATATAATTTTGTTTTCATGCGTTGACCTTTAGTTCCAAAGTAGCGCGGTCATTGATAATGCAGTCAAAAATCAAATTGATAATATTATATTCACTCCCTGCACAGGACAGTTTAGCTTCGTTGAGATCAATGTTGAAAAACTTCAGCCCACATAGAAAAATGTAATGACTTCAGGCCTATTATCTTTCCCAGGAAAAACCTTTACATTTTGGTGTTTCATCTATTCTATATATAATGGAAGGATTAGACAACAGAAATGATAAAGACAAAAGTGATTCCATTGAATCCGAATCATTTGAATATAATGAAGACATAGCTATATAAGTATACAAATAAGTAATATGTAAATAAGATATACTCAATACTATATGAAATTTATCAATAAGGAATACCTACCTATACAATAATAAAACATTAAAATACTAAATATATATTATATATATATTATATATAGAAAAGTATGGATAATACAGTATAAATAGTAGGTATAAATATAGTATAAAATTGTAATATAAAATAATATATAATTGAATTAAAACCATGTAGGCTAGTATAAAATCATGTTGAAAACGTGAGCAGAGAAATTGTATATGAAATTATTCAGTGAAATTATACACATAATTTTGCCTGTTTTTCATTAGCCAATCAAAACCTCTCAGTGTGTCTCTCATCTTCTTCCTATGAAAACAATTTTTAAAAAGTCATTCATATATATTGTTAATATGAAAATAGCAACGTTTGCTATCTCCGTCGGGTGAAGTAACTTTTATTTCGTAGCAAACGTTGCTACGCCCGTCGGGAGAAGTTAAAATAAGCAGAATATTCAGGGACTAAGTCACACACAATGAAAATAGTATAAATTGTTAACATTAATCTAAAGGTCGAGGCATTTTAGTATTGGTTTATTATTTTTATAACTCATTTTGTTTAATTAACTTTCATTGAAGTATACGTAAGACCGTGTCTGATATATAAATAGGAAAATCAATAGCAAACTGATTAAAACATAGAAATAAAAAAATAGAAGCGGCTTGTTTATCTTTTTTACTGGGTCCGCCATAATGACTGGACAATAGAGTTTCGATTTCTCAAAATAGGTTTCCGTAATCTTTTAGTGCTTTTAAATTTAGTACTCTGTTGTCATTATTGTTCAATTGTCGAAATTGAATAAATAAACACGTAAGGGATTAACATTTAATAGGTTTTACATGGGTATTTTTTAAATATCATTTTAATAACTATATTAGACTGTATATAGTCAGCAAACAGTTTTATTGAATAATGGCATAACCAATAAGTTTTCTAGATCTCTTTTGCATACATACGTTGATAAAGGTAATTGTATTTTATTTGTAAATTTAACACTAACACTAGAGTTCCTAATATGCTATTCTTTAATTTTACTTATTTTGTTAATTATGTCTATGAAATTTTAATTCAGGTACAGTGTCATAATTCACATTTAGGGGGCACAACAAGGCATTAGAAAGTCATTGTGAACTATTATGTACTGGCCAGGGGGAAGTGCCCTCCACACCCCTCCCACTTCCCTATATTACATCAGCCTTATATTACATGATTTTTCAATTTTCTTGGCCAATTAAGTTAATTTAACAAAACAGATAAAATTGAGTTTATCTAACTATATCATTATTAATACATGACTATATGTATAGCCTTAGGTTTAAAATTATGATTATTTTATTTTTTTAAATATAAAATAAATTCATAATATAATTTCAATAATTATAAAATAAAGTAACTACTTTTCAAAATCAATGTATTAAATAGTAGAGTGCTAGTGCATATTATTTATAAACTACAAAGAACTGTTCTAAAAACTATCATTCTGATAATGTGATAATTTTAGTTTTATATATCATAGACTTTGGACTCATAGTTATGTTATTCTAATTGTTATATAATTCTTGTAAATGTTAAATATTAGTGGACAACCCTGTTATACAGTTCATTATTGGTAAATTTGTAGGTTTCAGAGTATCAGCTCAATGATATAAAATTATTATTTTAAATTGTATCTTTCCTACTTATATAGTAGAATATCTATAAACAACAGTCTACATAAATAAGTCATTAAAAAATAAAAGAAAATATGGATTTCACTCTAAAGCATATATCAGCTCCATGCTAGTCATGGGACCAAGCATGTCTGAAAAGACAACATTTGTTGAAAATTTAATTACTCACCGTAATGCAGTACTTATATGATAAACCACCAAGACATATAAACCATTTTATAACCACCGGAAGTCAATACAAGGGGCCAAAAATGAACAAGGATGAATACAGTATATATCAGGGATTGCCTGAATCATTCGATATGGTTCAACCCTATGATTTGGTTGTTTTGGATGATTTAATGAATGAAATGGAAAACTCAAAAAATTGTCACCAATTTATTTACACGACTGATGGCATCACATACCCAGGAGGGTGTTCGAGAGACAGCTCATAAACTTAGGAGGGCTCATTAAGCGAGTAAACGTTCGAGAGAACTAAAAAT
>JAUZNC010051512.1:0-15171 GCA_034780395.1 Vannuccia rotundouncinata | reverse complement strand
TACGTTTTTTTCTTTATACATACCATGCGTATTACATGGTATCATTGGGAAAGTTTATTGTAGGCTTTTCAGAGATTAAAATTTTTCCGGAAATTTTGTTATGGTCTGTTAGGATGCCTGAAAGTTTAAAAACAATCTTATTTTACTGCATCTTAATAATTAACTCTGCTGGATCTTGGGCTTTGAAATAAGGTTCTTTTTTAAGCTTTCTATTAATGTTTTATTTTTTATTATAGAAATTATTTAATAAAATTTTGTAATTGAAAATTAATGTATATTTAAATGTATTGCATGTTTTAAAAAATATATAATAAAATGCAGCTAAATAATGAAAAAGTGCAGAAAATTGAATTTGATATGTCTAAATAAAAATGAAAAAAATCCAGGCCCATAGCCAGGAAAGGTTTTGTGGGTTTGAATTAACAACAACTCTTTCATTAAAAAGTCACATTTCTTAAATTTGTATGCAATTTATTTAAATAAACTTCCAATTAATATGTAAATACTAAATTAATTTTATTTTTTGTAAAAAAATATTCCTTATTGGCTTTTGTACCAGATCTGCTTGTTATCAAGCCACAGAGCAGTCAATATCCTCCAGATTAAGCCTTTTCTGCTGCTGTGACCCATGATGAGCAATAAACTCATATTTTAATTAAACAAGCAATTGGAAGTTGAGGAAAGTTTGCAGCTGTAGGTCATGCAGTTTGTGTAGAAGCAATATTTTTCTTTGAAATAAACACATATAGATGTGAGTACATAGATATAGATATCAGTACATGACATGTGCAGTTTAAATTTGTAATTTTTATTACATAATTAGTTGACAAGTCACTGCTTTCATTCATTTATTTTATTCATACTACTGTTTAAGACAAAATTTTATGTATTTCATATATGAGCTTCTGAACTATTGGTCCAATTAAATGCACCTTATACTGATGCAGAGATCATATATTGACAAGCACCTGTGGGGCATGAAATGTGCAGGTACAGTAAAAGTGATTTCTAAATAATCACAAATTTCATGAAGAAAATTATGTTGATCAAATGCATACTTGTTATAAGTATGTAGATCAATTAGTATGTAAATGGTCTACCTGATTACCCATTGTGAAAAAATCATCTTTGAATTATTCAATTGAATGATTCAATTTCCTTATAATGGTCCAGCAAGTGATTAGTTTTGCTTTTACTGACTTTTGTTTTATTTATTTTCACTTTATTGTTGTGAATAAACTAGGTAATTTATATGGTGAAAATAAATGAAAAATAATTCTATATAATTATTAAATGTAATATATATTTTTTCTTTTGCTTGCTTTTATTGACTTTGTTTTATTAAATAATTTACATCATATTGTTGTGAATTTGATTACTTCATATGGAATTAAAAAATAATAATTCTATTCAAAAAAGTGAACTTTTTTGTTGTTGTATTTAATATTTTAATGCTTGCATATAATTTTAATTTTATTGAATCTGTCACTGAATCCATCTCTGGAATCACTCATTAAAGTTAGTGATGTGAAATAATGTGCTCAATAGTACTCAGTAACATCTGAAATTATGTTTGGCAATGATCCATTATCTCTCTTTCTTAGGAGATGGAGAGATCCATGGTAATTCCTTGACAACATATAAGGAACACAAAATATGCTGAATTGTTTCTTGTTAGTTATATCAGTATTTTCAGGTCTAGCTAAAAGTGTACATAGGTGTACAGGAAGGGAGGGTCTTACAAAAAGTGAATGTACTGACAATATAAAAATGTATTTTAATAATGAATTGCATTGTTTTATAAAAAGAATTACATTGTATTTATTTACCAAAAAAATTATTGTTTTTAGAATAATGTTTCTTTTTGAAATTTATTCAAACATATGCTTATACAGTGAGGGTTAGCTACATAGTGTACAGAAGAATACAATGAGGGGTAAAAATGGTCAAACCATCCAAAACATACTTTATGGATGGCTCCTTTCAATGTCTGGTGATATATACTGATTCTGTTTCAACAGGTCAACCAGTCATTTACAAGATCATATTGTCTCAAATGTAACAAAATGGATTTTCAAAAGAGATAAATGAAATTGTAAATTTATTTGTCTCTTATTTTATTTTTGATAACTTATTTTTTATAATAGTAGATGAATTCAGTTTATTATAATTATTTTTATATACAATTATATTATCCAATTAAAATATACATTATGCAATAATTTGATTCAATATTTCAATATACAGAATACTTTAAGACTAAATACTAAATTTTATAAGTGTACTTACATATTAGGCATGATTTATATGTTCCAGGCCCATAGGAATGTAATTTCACTAGGGGGATGGGGGACAGTTTCAAGGGGCCCATTTTATAAGCAACAGATTTTTTTAATGGTTCACACCTTTATCAGTGTATCTCAAATATGTTATGAAATTTTGATCTATAATATATGCATGCAGTTAAACATATTTAATATCATTTTAAACAATTTAGGAATATGTAATATATTTATATATATATTCAAAGATTTTGATACAGTGTTTAACATTTGTAATACAATACTTCTATAAATCCATTTAACATAATAGTCAAGTTCTAATGATAATTTGGACTACTCCCATTGGATGCTAAATTTTCTGAGCAACTGAAAATTCGAAAAAAACGTTTGATTACATATAGCAGATGTAATCAAACGTTTTTTTCGAATTTTCAGTTTAATAAATAAATCCTGTTTAATTTCTTTGAATTCTATCAATTTTCCTTCCAACTAGTTATTCAATTAATTGACTCCTTAAATTATTTATATCTAACATTTATTCTTTTGAATCAACATAATTAATAACTACATTGTACAGATAATTTCAGTTCAGATAACACAATTAACTAATATAATGTAATTTTTTATTTGCAACTATGTAAAAATATGAAGGATAGTATATCAATGTTAAGTAACAATATATTGTGGCTTATTAATTTATTAATTTTTTACTAATTTGTTAGCAACTAATTAAATTATAAATATTTTATTACTTATAAGTTGTGGGAAAATATTGAATTTTGGTTTGATTCTATGCTTATTTGTTTATCTCTGTTTATTTGAAAAAAAATGTCTTATCTCTATATTTTATTATTAAACTTTTAACATATTAAATTGATTTCTTCTTAAAAAATTTCTGCAATACTGATAATCCATGACACTTATTTGCTCATTCAAAACAAAATTTTAGAGTATTTTTAAAATTGGATTTTACAATGGAAAATTTTGAAAAATTATGTGCCATATTTATAATGTTTAAAAATAAAACATTTTCTAGATTCAATAACTATATTGTGACTTTATCCTTAACTATTTATTCTAGTACAGTTCATTGTATTAGTATCTTCTTTTAGCTATTAAGTAATCTTTTTTACCGTGGTATTACCGATTGTTTATATTACATATTATTTCAATTGTTATACATATATTATTCATTCAGATGTTTCAATATTTCTTCTTTCGATTTAGTTGTAAAATTTTATAAAATCCAATAAAAAATATTATTTGTACAATTGGTTGCAGCCGACCAACGTCAGATATGGCGTCCATGGTTCCGCAAACTTCAACATTTCCACAAACGTCAACATTTCCACAACCTGTGGACTATCTCCCTCCACATCACTATGGCGACGACCATGATCTAGAATCAGAGAGGGAGCAAACAATTATGGTGGATCGTTATGGATTTGTTGGTGGCGAACAATTCACCCTTCCAAATGCACTGTAAGTTTTTTATAAATAAAATAATCATCTTAAAGTCATATATATGTAGTTGATCAATGTTGAGATATTTATCAGTGGATAAACGTCAGTGGTTAGGTTTAGTAATTTCACCCAATGTAAGTACAAATTACTGACAAATTATGTTCTAAATATGTCCAGATATTTTTTATCTTCTATCTTATATGTATTGTAGCATCAATAATGCTTTGATTTTTTAATTGAAAAATACTTCTACTCTAATCAATATTCTGGGCAAAACCCTTCAGAACATCTTACAATTATTATTTTAATTAATATCGACTTCATGGCATTCTTTGAGTCTTGCGCATTAGATATACATTACGCATACACTGTTTAGAAATTTCCCTAGCTATAATATGTGAAGTAAACTGCATGACAACAGCCTCGTGTATTAAGTATACATACCTACGCATTTGAGATATAGGTGTATTCTATTAATTATATTAGTGTATCGTGACCGAAAATTGATCTTGTGCTTTGGCTATACGGTTAATTTATACTTTTGACGGAGTGATCGAGTTTTTGTAATAGTTTGATAAGTACTAAGGAAAGGGGCCTCTGTTTTCTATTTGTTTGTATAGATACCTAATATAGGTCTCAAGATTATATTGTCAAGCGTTCAACACTACTTAGTGCCACTGAAAAAGTTTTATACATATTATTTTATAAGATTTTCAATATATTAATATTAACTTAAAGATTTTAATATTTTATTACATTTTATTACATTTCTTTAGCAATTTAGCATTCTATTAATTCTAAATAGTTTTCACTATATACTTATCCATATTTGGCTGTCTAGCGATACTTCTTTATTAATGGATATACTGCTATTTGGATATAAACCTTCATATACCTCTCACATTGTGTTTATCTAAGCATGAGACAATATTAGAACTACATGTAATATGTAATATACATACTTTACTTCTGTGAAATATTACTTACAGGTGGAATGTGCGATTAATCGTATAGTCAAGGGAAAACAAGCACACATGTTTGCTGTGAACATGCATGAAAAATTTCACTGTGCCTCTTTCTGGCGAATAGTATAATATTATAATGTTATCAAATTGGTCTAGAAATTACTTTTCGAAGAAGCAGGTTTTTGCCTTTGAAATGAGCATTTATATATGACTTGTTGCTAACAAAGTATCATTTTATTATTTTGTCATACTTGCATTACAGTTAACATTACCGTTTTAATAATTCATATATCTTTTTATCTGCAGTTAACTACTTGTAAAATGTCAACAACGACCTGAACTGTATTGGGTTTTTTCTTCACTGGATATATCTGTTTTTATTATTAGCAGAGGTAAATAGTGTAGTTGTCTCTGATGGGAACAGAGATATATTTTTTATATGTGTTCACAAGATAGTTTTTCAATGTCCGAACTTATCACATGGAAGTTATTACAAACATGGCTCTATTCTATGTGTATAGCTTTTTATCATCTAACATTCTTCACATTCCGCGTTGATGTTTATAATTCTATTAAATTCGGAAGTTCTTACGAATAAATAAATATAATTACAATTCTCGTTTTTAACTCATAAAATGATATACATTGCAAACACATCAAAACACTTCGGAGTTAAAATAGGTTTTAGAATTCGTTCATGTCTAAAAAAATTGATGAGTTAATTTTCAAACTATTATATATACCTACCGATAACGTGAACCTAACCTAGATAGTCTTAGACTTAGGAACATCGTTAAGCCTTAGTATTTGATTTTATTAATTTTTGCCATATATCTGCAAGTGGACACACTATAATATACAAGGAACAGTCCCCTCTATCCTTCGTGCTCCCTGGGGAACTGATAGACCTCAAGTCGGTAGGTCAACAACTACTTGGCTCGGTATTCATAGTCTTACCTACTGGTTATCCAGCAGGAGACTGTTCTAGTCGACTGTTGTGTCTCGCGGGAGAACGGATCCCCAGTTTTATTCTAGTCATTGTTGTTGCCTACGTACGCATGGATTAACTCTTTAGCTCTATCCCTCTGACACACTGATCAAGAAGAAAAACTCCCTATGACCGCGCAGTATGTTAGGAAGTTTATATAACATTAAAACAACTAACCAATGCAATGGATCACTGGATCTTTGTTTATTCCAGTCTTATATTCGCCCACACCTCTCTCCCAACCAGCAAGCCATGCGTCTTGGCTGCTTTGCTGTGGATTTAGGATGTGATCGATCGATTTTACATCTAGTTGTCAATGTGCGCCGTATAACTTAATGGCCCATGACGATAAATCTTAGAGTTCTCTCCGACAGAAACACATTCCAGTTCTCACGAGATGATTATGCTTCTTTCGTAGTTTGGCTGTAGATGTGTAATAAAGTGTTAATGGACTTTTTCGATATTGTTATTATGGCAAAAATGTTGTCTGGAAAGTTTGATTAATTATTTTGTGTTGGTGGAATTAATAATTTATTCGATGATTACATAAATTGGAAATATCTTCATTTCTTAACATTTTTATTCTTGAAATAAATTCAAATAAAATTATTGATCAAGATTTTCACTGTTTCATATTTTAAAATCTGCTCTATTTATTAGGATAATTAACTACACAAACTAAATTATAAATGGAAACACGTGATATTATTGTTAACAGGATATATATTTTGTTAGTTTTCAATTATTTTCTATTTTTAACATCAAGACAGATGATGAATAAATTAATATGTAGATTTAATATTTGACTTCTTCTCTACCTTTACTTGTCAATACATAATTTTGAGCAAGAGTTACAGTTATTCCCAAGATTGCATGCTCTATGTGTACAGGAATTCATCACTATGCCTAGAATGAACTCTGTATAATATTATGTTGATACATTCCATTCCTAATAATATATATATTGATTGTATTTTTGTTTCAAGATGTAAATAATCAATGTAATAATGGGTAACACTCCAGCATGCAGATCATTAACTATTTCCTTATAGAAAGTGTTTAATGTGACTGTGCGTGGTTTACTAACTTTCACTTTCATTGCGAACCATTTCCAACTATTCTCTATTCTATTATAGCGACATGAACAACACCGTAGACAAGATGCGCAAGCGAGAGTCCAAGTGGCTTGACATGCTCACCAACTGGGAGCGTTGGATGACTAAAAGTTATCCCAAAGTGCGACAGCGATGTCGAAAGGGCATCCCCTCGGCTATCCGGTCCCGCGCTTGGCAGCATCTTTGTGGCAGTCGACAGTTTATTTATAAATACAAGGGCCTCTATACGGTTAGTTCCAGAAGCCTTGAGTATTGATTATGTACTCATGATAATAATAATTATTGTTTTTGGTATTTTCTTAATTCAAAAGATTTAGGAATGAATACTGCATTTAATTTCAGTAATATTTTCTAATCTCTAGTGAATAACCTTCAATTTAAACAGAATGGATAATCTATTCATGAATATATTATATAAATGTTATTGGCACCACTATCTATTCCCGTGCGTATTTATGGTCTACACCCACACATTATTCTGATTTATGTATTTTGAGTTTTTATCTTTCTCTCTCCTACGCTGAATAGGAATATTTGCAACAACAAGGCGACCCCAACGTTCTGAGTGAGATTGAGAAGGACATTGGCCGTCAGTATCCACACCACGAGGATTTCTGCCAAGAAGACGGTCATGGGTGAGAACCATCATGCATCTGTTTTTAATAATTCTTTTGGCAATTTGGGTGTGTTTGGTCCTCTCCGGCCAACAAGTACACTTGCGTGCATTCGTATTTAGATTATGATCCAGTTATAGGACTATAATGCAATCTTCACTGTATTTAACAAATTTTGAAGTAGGAATTTATTGCAATATACACAATATAAACTGCAATGAAGGATCATTGAATTATCATCCACTGAATGGTTATAGTTCCAGACCTACCATAAAACAGCTGCTAAAGTTAAGATAAATTCGTACACATAATGGATCGATAGATAAATACATATTTAATGACAAAATGGAAGTAATATAGTCGGTATATTAAATTTATCTCGTGTTGGATCCAGAAATACTAGTTTTCAATTTATATGAACATCGTATAAAAATATCCTCGTTCTACGTTCCATCTTACTTATTTTTCCTCTCTGACTTAGCCATTCAGTCAAACCTCTTACTTTCTATAGTGATCTCCCCCCTTTCTTTGCTCAATTGACAGAGTGTACCATCCTTTATCTCAGCTGTCCTCCTTCATTAATTTCAAGTCATCAATTATAGGGAGGGGACGCCGTCGTCTATTGGACAAATTATAATTCCGAACACAATTCGTGACTATATTGATATAAATGCTAATATATTGTTCAATAGATACTTATTTTTAAAAAATTACTTGGCGTTCCATTTGTTTAAGGAAAGAGTATTATTGAATTAGAAATGTATATTAAGAGTGTTTCTTATTCACAAAACCACCAATTACTTATCATTACATAACATTGTTTTCTATGGTTCTAAATATATGTTATATGCATTCCATGTGTTAACTTGACAATGACTCTCTATCAAGTAAAGAGAAGGCGTGCATTCTAATACATCGAGATGAATCATATTTTAACTTTACTGAATTAACCCATACATTAAAATGTTCCTGATGCACTTCATTATCCTGACAATACGCAACCCCTGTTTTAAATTTTGTTGATGTATCGATAATCTCAATGCAATGCCAGTTTTTTAAATATAAAATAGTGGAGATTGTGTTACACAACACATTATTTTCAGCGTTTCATGTCGCTTCGCAGACATCTGACCTATTTGTGAGTTTATCTAAACTGTTTACACTCACTTGTAGCAAATGTTGACACATTATTATCATACGAGAGGAAAGCTGAACTCCTTGTGCGCATCAAGTCAGTAAACAGAATTCGTTTGATTCGTTGCCCAAGTGTAGAGTTTATTCACTACAGTCGTTTCGAGTATTATATACAAGTCACCACAGCTCTCCAGGGGGGTGTATAAAATCGATTTCAAACTGTGACGGATAAGAATCACATATTATATACTAAAATCGGAAAATATCGTCGTATGACATATATTGAACGATTCATTTATATACTTTCTTTTTTATTGGATTCAGAAATGATCCCAGCTATTTGAGTTGTTTTTCCTTGTGTGGATTATATAAGTAAAGACATTTCTCGCAAACCGATCTCTTTTAATTCACAATTTCAAAATGATCAGTTTATTGATTCTTGAAAAAATTTGTTTATTGTTCGTTAATTTGTATATATTCTATTTTTAAATATTTACATATTTTTATTAAATCATTTTCTTTAATAGGCCTTTGGTATAGTTTTTCTTCTAAATAGTTATTGTCTTTATTGTGCATATCATTATTTTTTTTATAAATAAAAATACAGAAAAACGAAAGTTATTATAGGTTGTTGTTGTATATATTTTTATAATCATATTATGACCTTATTTCAGCAATTTAAAAGTTCATTCTTTCTACCTCTCCTGAATAGACAACGAGCCTTATACAACCTACTCAAAGTGTACAGCATAGTGAAACCAGAGGTGGGGTACTGTCAGGCGCACGCGCCCATAGCAGCAGCCCTACTTATCCACATGCCCGAAGAGGACGCCTTTTGGACCTTCTTCGCCCTCTGTGAGCGCTATCTACCCGGTTATTATGAATATGGACTGGTGAGCATGCCTTCATATTATTAACTTTAAGGGTAAAAAGACCCAAACACAAAAAGTGTAGATTATGAGAATAAAAAGAATAATTTACAACAAATGTAGGACATAATTTAAAGTGTAGAATTACTCAAAGGACTGATTGTGTTGAACATTAATGACTACATATTTTTGAAAAGGGTTATTTCTTTTCGTGTAAACTATGTCTAATTGAGCATATAGTAAAATGCTTATGTTGATTAACCGACTTACGTTGTAATAGGGATGTGTCACCCACAACAAAACTATATTTTTTATTTACTTTCAGTAGGTTTTGCAACATCACTATTTTCATTTGTTTTCCTATCATGTAATTTGTTATTATAGATAAGGCATTTTGCTACAAAATGAAATTTGATTTGAATGATGTATTGGTCATTAAATATCCCTTTTAAAATTGTTCTCCATGATCACGTACCAATTTCTGTTTACCATTTATGGGTCGAAATGGTTATTTATTAATTTACTGAGTAAGTCTGTACTTTAGAGCATATTGAAAATTGATCTTTTAGGAAATATAGTCATTTGCATAATTCAGTTTATCGCCACAACAATTCTTTATAAACATAGAATTTGAACAATTTATTGGTGAAAATTTGTTTAATGTTTAATTACTATTTATGTGTTAAATGTTCGATATTTTCTATTGATTTAATTTAATTCTGGGCTATATTTACCTACAAGTTAACACGTCAAGTTAACTTTTGGATCGAGCTACTACTATCTCCGCTATGGACCTCGAGTGACAGTTTCTGCACAAGTAAATAATGAATAGTATGACGGATATAACCGGTATTATGCCACATCAACAACAGTTCCTTTGAAGTTGTATGCCTAATTTTACTCCATAAAACTGGCTATCTCATTTCCCTGTTATGTTGCTTATGACTCGTTATGTAAATACACGTTATACGATATTTAGATTAAATTGTGTATTTCGCAGTTGTGATCATGAACACTATATATAGGTATAACCACAGTTCATGTTTCCTATTACGCATTCATATACAGAAGCTGTAAAACAACCGATAATCGTTTACTTTTTTCTAAATGGCTCGTGTCTTTCTAATGGTTGCGTGTTCACTTTCATTTTTCAATACGAACTCACTGTCTGTGTCTTCTGCATACTTTTAGGAACGGGTCCAGATTGATGCGGAAATTCTTTACGGAATGCTCAAACGGTTCGTTCCAGCCGCATACAAGCATTTGGTAAATATTTCCAATCATTGTGCACAGTATTGTTTATACAACAAGCATCAATTAAAAAAAATAGTAAATTTAATATATCGATTTTTCAGATAGAACACGAGGTAGAACCCGTCTATTTCATGGTCGATTGGTTTATGTGTCTCTTTACGCGGAATCTTCCCTGGGCTACCGTTCTTCGAGTTTTTGACATGTTCTTCTGTGAAGGTCAATACTATTCTTATTTAAATAATTTATTTTACTACTATCATCAAAACATAAGTTACCTATATTATAATACAATCTGTTCTATTACATCAAAAAGTAACAAGTTGAACAAAATTAACAGGAAACATTTTTTCCCTATATAAACCGTTTAAAATAATGACTCTATTAAGTTTTTTGAAACTAGTATAATGTTGTATAGAATCAGCAAATTAATTATTGTTAGTAATTAAAACACGTATTTCCGTCCCTGATTTAATTGTATTTTACTTGATAATGAAGTCAGCTTGTTAATTTTTGAAACGCTATATTTTAAACAAACTATTTTCCTTTCCTTGATGTGATCTTGCTATTATCTAAATCGCTTCAGGTATCAAGGTGATATTTCGCATTGCATTAGCCCTCCTCAAAGGCCTACTCGCCACTCCAGCACAACAAGCCACGTATAATTCCACAGAAGCCGTTGTGGGTGCCCTAAGAAACTTGCCTCCAGAAGTTACTACAGAAACTTTCATTGTTAGAGAAGTGGGTCTACTATATTATTAATTACTTGAATTATTATTTGATGATTTAAGACAGGCTAACTTAGTCAAAGGCGAGGACTACGTGAATTCCAGGACGCCCAACTACGCGTTCAGTGTTAATTTAGCCAAGAGGCCGATTATTATACCATAATAAAAAGATTTAGACAATATAAATTTTATTAACATTTTAGTCAACTTTGATACAAAATGTAACATGCAATACCACAATAACCAAAATGTTCGATTTCTTTTGTATATCAGTTATTGGTATATGTACACTTTTACGAGTATTGAGGTATCAGTTTCAAGTATAAATATACTTATTAGAATCAAATTTGTTAACAGTTGAATAAAATTGTTTACAAAATGTAACGTCCTGTTCTGATAATGGTTAAAGATCAATTGTACACTTTCAAGGAATTATTATGTGTTATTATAATGTTGAGAATTTAACAATTTATACAAATTAATATGTATTTACCTACAAGATGTATAAACATATTATATGAAATACTGTGTAATACAATAATATAATAGACATTTAATATATAGTTAATATTATTATATAAATAAAAATAAACTGTTTAATTTTATAATCTATCTGAAGATTCAAAAGTTCCCAATTAATGTTTTATATTGTGTAAATCTTTTTTTTTGTTGAATAATCTGCCTCTTGAGTAAAGTAACACTGAAACCGTAGTTGATCGTCGTGGTCAGAAGTAAATTGCCCTAATCACAAAATGATATTTGTTATGTCACATGAGTTTTATAACTTATAGACAACATGTAAAAGATTCCGTTTTCTATTTCGTTCCAGTCTCTGAAGTTTTCCTCCATTTCCTCCGAACAACTGGTGGAAGAACACAAAAAACAGAAGAAATTAATGGAGAAGAAAAAGCTGGGTGACTTCTAGAAATCGTGACAGTTATAGCCGATCTTCCAAGCACCAAGCAGACAATATCAGATAGTTGTGCTACTAAATTATCTATTGAAAAACCGTCCATCAAACATTGATAACTTTCGAATATACCAGCTGATGACAGATCAGATCTAAAGATCTTTTAGTTATCATTATTCCTTTTATTTACCTTTATCAACTGGAAAATTTTCTAATTAAATGTCGTCGGAAGTTGGGTTGGCCTGGATTATACACTATTGATAGGATTTCGAATTAATATCCTTACAAAATTGGTGAAATGCACGGCAATTTAAATATAACCTGAAGGCTTTGTCCTTTGGTAAAAATTAGTAAGTAATTTGTAAACAATGTACATTTTTTAACTACATAAATTTAGCTTAAAATATATTGTTTGAGTAATATGTTTTCCGCAACTTGACTAAATAAATGAGTTGACAGCAGCAGTTAATGCAATTCATGTTTGTAGTAAATAAATTAATCATGTTTATTAACTAGGAGACTTGTGATTGTAGTATTACTACATAATTAAACAATAAATAGTATTAAATTATTTAATTGTAACAGTTACTGTTTCTTTATCTCTTTATGTCCTATAGGAGAAAAACTACATATTGTTAAAATCTAATATAACGCAATATTATTTTGTTTTAAAGATATATTAGTTTGTAAAAAAATAAACATATGATGCATATATAATTATGTGATTACTCTGACATAGTAATACTTATTTCTCTAAATAACTACATTACTTTTATCTATATTATACTTGAATAGAATGCATGTACTATATATAAAACATGTAACTTCCATGTATATATCAATTTTAGTTCATAATATAGGTAAGCAAATATTCATATATTTTATTGTTTCCATCATTAAATGGATGCGATGTATTATTATTTCCACTCACCGAAACATATTATGTTTATTGATTATAGATTATGGGATACTGTAGTTATTCTGTGTAAATGAAAAGAAACTAAGCTGTCATATTATAAGCTTGTTTTGAATTGTACCATATACTTTCACTTTTTGCTTCATTAAAAATATGCCTTCTATTTATATTGCATTTTTCTGATATGAAATTATTTCGTATTAAAACTATAAGATTAAAATCATTTTTATTAAATATGTCAAGTTAGTTTAAAGTATTTTTAATTTAAATCAACAGCAAGATTATTTTCGATACCAAACGCCCAAATTTCACTCAAAAAATTATTGGGTCTATAATGAAATAAATTGTATTTTTCATAATTATGATAATACATTTTACTCCATTCGTTACACATTTTGTGTCTATTTATTTCTAGAATGCTTTTAACTCAGTAAACTTCTACACTTTAATTATATATTCTGTAATCATTGTGAATTCTTTAGCACAATTACAAATACGGAATTCATATTAACATTTTAGACCACTTTTTTCTTAAGCCTTCAGAACTGATGGCTCAGTGCAGCATATTCTGTTTAAAATTTTACAAATACTACCATAAAATTTTTTAATTTGATAAAATCAAACTATACATATTTTGAAAATTGGGCTGAATTTCTTGTCGCTCTGTTAGTATACTGTAAAACGTGCAGTAAATTAATTGTGTATAGGCCTGTAATAAACTAAATTTCAGTTTTCGGAGAATTATATATTATAAGACACCATGCAAGCATATTTACCATAACAAATAATCTATAGTATCCAAAAAATTGTTCAATAACGCATTTTATTTTTAAGTATGGGATAGTGACTTCTATATCATAACGATCATCAACCCCCCCCCCCCCCTAAAAAAGAAGAGAGTTTTACATCTAAAATTATGAAAAAAGTAAGTAAGGTAGTATTAACCAAGATAGTAATAGATTTCAGTAATGTTAATGTCTATAAATAACATATGGAGAATTACGTTGCTACTCATATACTACTTTTGAAACTTAGGTGCTACCGAATTGCTACTTATAAAACAATTAGCTGCTACCGAATTGCAATATTTATGAAATTTTGCTGCTACTGAATTGCTACTTATGGAACCTAGCTGCTACCGAATTGTTATTTATGAAACCTTACAACCGAATTGCTACTTATGAAACCTAGCTGCTACCCAAATGCTACCTATAAAACCTAGCTGCTACTAAACCGGAACCACCTTTGATACCTACTTCTTTTTTACAACAATTAAAACAAGTTTTCTAAAAAGAAAATATTTATTACAAAAAATAAGAGATTATACATATATTTTGGTTAAATCTGGGTATTATTTGAAAAGGATTTTATAAATTGAACGCGTACGTATGCATTTTTATGGAATTTAAAGGACTTTTGGAAAAAGCTAAAATTTGTCAAAATTATTACACCATAATTATATTGATTTAAATATGCTAATATATTTCATGATAATCAAAAGAGCGAAAATGTCCCACACATTGACTTTTATATTATTTATCTAGACCGTCAAACTCATCAAAAAAAGTCCAGAGTGTAGGTATTTAAATTATATACGGTATTAGTTTCGTTTTAAAGAGGGTTTTCAATAATTATTAATCGATTAATTTATAAAGTTTATTAATCTTAGAGTTAATGTTGAACTTCCACCCATCAATTTGGCATTGATTGTCGACATAGATATATAATTCTCCGCGGACGTTTATTACTCTTGAATATTGGTCAGTTTGTCGGTCTAGATAAATAATATTTAAGTCAATGGTCCCACATATCTACGAAAATTTTTAATACCTGTTCAATCATTATAAATAATATAATATACCCGGTGTTAAAGGATCTAGCGGGCCGTAGGTGGGCCACTAGTTGCCTAGTGGCCAGTAGTGGCCATGTGTTATA
>JAUZNC010051501.1:0-15176 GCA_034780395.1 Vannuccia rotundouncinata | reverse complement strand
AGGCTACAGAAGAGGAAAGGCTACAGAAGAGGAAAGGCTACAGAAGAGGAAAGGCTACAGAAGAGGAAAGGCTACAGAAGAGGAAAGGCTACAGGAGAGGAGAGGCTACAGAAGAGGAGAGGCTACAGAAGAGGAGAGGCTACAGAAGAGGAGAGGCTGCAGAAGAGGAGAGGCTGCAGAAGAGGAGAGGCTACAGAAGAGGAGAGGCTACAGGAGAGGAGAGGCTACAGGAGAGGACTAGAACTGCCGTGCAAACAGTTGGCAGATAAATGAGAAATATTAAATGTATTTTCAAAAACAACGAAGTAACATTGCCAAACTTAATATAACGATTGACTTTCAACTGAATTTTATATTCAATTTTATGTGCAATTTGTACGCCACCAAAATGCGCCCGCTCTGATAAATAATCAAGACCAGAATTGTGCTCGGAGGAATGTTTCGTGTCGGATGTAGAGCGCAGTCACATGTGAAGTTGATGCATCCGTCAAGTGGCTGCACATCATTTGCATATCCTCAGAATAGTATTCACGCCAGAATAAAGCCAAACACTCCGCTATATTCAGGTTTACAGAGGTATAGCTGCGCGGTATCAAATGTCGTGTTATGGGTGTGGTGAGATCTTGTTTGATAGACAAAGGGCAGCTGGTAGTGTGTTTATACACATTTGTTTATCAACATTCGTAGTTATAATAAACAAAATTTGCAGCTAAACAGTTGGTATATTAGTACTCCATCCAGCCATTTTGAACAATTCTTTAGAGGTAACTCCTTATTAAATAGAATAATTTTTTTGAACGTTTGATCTGAATTTCGTACAAGTAAAGATTTTACTCATTACAAAAATCGTGATTATAATATATCTTGAGAATAATAGCTTAAAATAGATATAAAGGGTGGTTCAGAAATATGCCCCTTTGAGATACTAGTTTGGTCATTGTATAATATATGAGATAAAAATGTCTCTCTTTGAAGTAAGAACGTGACATTCACCAGGAAAGTATGTTGAAAGAAAATGTTACAAAAGTATATATTATTAAAATTTTCCATTTTGTATGAATATTGCTACATGCAAAGACAATTGTTTATCTTGTAGGAAAGATAATTTACCTGACGAACATACTGCACCGTCTCCTGAGCCTTTTGCTCATAGCACCTGATGAACTCATCCAGTTCCAAGTTCTTCTTCTCCAATGACGAGTAGAGGTCCTTCACTTGCTTCAGAAATTCAACCTTTTCGCTCTTGAGAGATATGATTTCGTGCTTTTGTTCTGCAAAATAGAAATGCAAGTTCTTTAGTGACCGTGCAGTTCTAATTCATGAATAGTTTATAAAAAAGTGAATATGATGACGAAATTTAATAAAAATGTAACTGTTCAACATTTACAATGAATAAAATGTTTTTAAGATGCAAGAAATGGCAGGAAATTGAATTTATTTGCATGGTAGGGTGATAAAAGATGACAACTATAGAAAATATCGAGAGTTCATTGTTATTATTGTATTACAATTTGAAGACAACTTATATAATTTACTAAGTGTCATGTGTGTTAAACATTCGAAGAATATTCGGTAAGGATTTATAAGGTATCAAATAGTTTTCTAATAAAGACGATACAGCGTCCTGATTATTACAATTATTACAACAAGTTGTGTGGTCCATTGTTTTATTGTGGACGCATAGGATTATTGAAGACGCATTATACTGTTGTAAACGTATTATAATGTTGTGGACGCATAATAATGTTGTGGACGCATAATAATGTTGTGGACGCATAATATTGTTGTGGACGCATCATTTTGGGACGCATAATAATGTTGTGGACGCATAATTTTGGGACGCATAATAATGTTGTGGACGCATAATAATGTTGTGGACGTATAATAAATAATGTTGTGGACGCATAATATTGTTGTAGACGTATTATATTGTTGTGGACGCATAATTTTGGGACGCATAACAATGTTGTGGACGCATAATAATGTTTTGGACGCATAATAATGTTGTGGACGCATAATAATGTTGTGGACGTATTATAAAGTTGTGGACATATTATAATGTTATGGAAGCCAATCTTAAAATAGCAAAAAATTAACTAACAAGCATACAAAAGGCACGTGATTAAGTTCAGTCTTTGAAGCCATTGTAAACAAAATCTTAATCAGCGAGTATATGGTTGTACACACCACTATGCCTTCTTCACTGCTGTAAATTATTCTATTCATTCTCTGAGTTTAAAGGTAGAGGCAATCTACATCGGATCACTTAAGAATGTGAACAGAATACTCAAGTAATAAATTATTTAATCACTGAATCTGATTTTGTCTGGTTTTGATATCATCTGACTATATAGTAAGGCGTATTTGCCAGCCGGATCTGAAAACCTGTTTTATTGATAGTTATAAGAAACTTGTTGTAAAGCATAAATTTAATCTAATATATGAAAATCGATTTGATGATAAAGACGTCATCATAATTGATTGTGGTTTTCTACTTTATAGTACCACATATACTGACAGTTAATTATAAATAATACCTGCGGCTATACTGAATTTGAATCAATACAACTAGATAAAAACCTGTATTTAATTAATTTAACATAAAACACATTTTTTAAAATTAGTAAATAACAACTACGATTTTAAACAAATTTTAAATGTATTAATAAATATACTTGAACGTTAGAATATTTTACGAATTAAGAACTTATTTTCATTAGAACAATTAGAAGCCAAGAAATAAGCAAATGAACTTATACTATAAAGATAATTTTTTCTAACTACCTCAGCGTATAACCTGTTCCTGTACCTAGCAACGAATAAATGAAATATTTATTTACAGAGTGCCAAAAAATAGAGACATTAACTATTCGAAGCATTGAACAAAATATATTAGTTAATAATATATTTAAGTCATGATTCGAAGTTACACTTTAAAATGAAGCATATTTTACGATACTTTAGACATAAATATTACCAGATTAACATAATCATTACATACTTTAAAATAAATGTGCCTTTCACAAGAATTGACTATCTGCTTTTCTCCTAGATATAAATATTCTATAGAAATGGAACTAGTATTCATTCCGGTAGATTATTTCTTACTCGAGAATATATAAATAACATTACAGTTTCCTCACATATTTCTTCATACTTAATCCTTAATGATTATTTAATGGAATACATTTAGGAAACTCGTATAGTCGTTTCCCAGCAGCAGTATAATACAACTTAAAGTTTCGGCTCTCCTGGCATGTAATAACTGCTCCTATTGGTTCTTAAAGCAAAGGAATATGTATGTAGTCAACTAAATTGTTTTCAATATACATTGAAAGCAAAGAAATATTTTTGTATATATTTATATACCTTAGATATATATATTTATCATTTTGTTTTCACAACACTCTATTTAATAACAGGGAGATGTCACAGATGATGTATTCCACTTATATAACACATTTATCACCGCTTTATTTGGATCATAGTTGATACACGCAATGTTTACTAAAATACATTCATAATTAAAAGAAACAGATATATAAATAAGTAATTAATTCCACATCATTAAATAAAACTGTCAACATCTCCAGAAAATAAATTTTGAATGAAATTGCTTTTTAAAATAGACGAAAAATCTTACCACTCATTATATAAAAACTGAAAATAAACGAGTCAAAAGTCATGTGTACGTGTGTAACTACATATCCTGCAATATCGATTAATTCATTCACCTCCTATTATATCAGTCCTTTGTAAACATTCATTGCGATTCTATCTAACAAAGAAGTTAATTGTTCCAATTATATCTGACCTAATTTACACTTTGAGGCAAAATATAATTCCTACGCAAAATGGATATCAGCTTTAACCTTCTCCACAGTATTAATAATTATATTTGAGCAAATGTCATGAAAAATATTGCATATATAAAGAAAGAATATGAACAACGGAAGGAAAGTACCTATCTCTTGCTGCAGACTTCAAAGAGTACCTATAGGCTAAAGAAAATCATGCCAATGTTATCACGAGGTTGCGAAATCGTTGATCTCTTAGTGAGAACCTACAAAGCTAATTCGGTACAGAGTAGTTATAAAAAGGATTTAATTACTGTGATGTTATGATTCGAAGAATGAAATATAGTACTAGTCAAGTAAGTTTATCTTAGCACAAATGAGAAAGTGCATGCTGGAACAAAGAATATATTATAAGACGCATAACTATAACTAAAAGGTACAGTTCAGAAGAAAAAAGATCGTTTTATCGAACGTTTCAGCAAAGCAGGATAAGGAATCATGACATTGTATCGATATGGTGAGGTACTGCATTGATGAATGTCAAAGTCAAGGGCGAGCAGCTATACTATTAGCATATTATCTAAATAACTATAAAACCTCAGCATAATATATCTACTGAAAACTCTGTGTACAGTGTAACAGATAAATCATACACAAGGAGTAAGCACAATTCAAATTGTCGAGCCAAGTTATAATTAATATGAGCAGAGATTATGTAACTTAATGTAGGCTTAAAGCATAAATAATAGTTATGAGTCATTCTGTAACCTCCTTAGTCTAAAATAGTTCTTCTTAAGTGCAATGTTGAGTTTATCGCCGGTACAATTATTAATCGGTTGTAATTACACATTTTTAGTTCAAGTAGAAGAATACGCTTTTTAATCTATATTAAATTGTAAATAGTAGTTGACACTGATAATATACTCAAAGTTAAAACGATATCAATAACTATTTTTTATATTTGTTTTCTTTTTAAAGGTTTTGAATAACTTTTTACTGTTTCTTATTTTTAACAAACTTTCTTTCTATTCATAAAGCAAAATCAATTCAACGCAACTTAAAGAGTTATTTTGCCAATTAAAATAATCTAAGTGCACGAGAAACTCTACACAAATGCACTAATTTATCAATAAAGTAAATTCAATTAAAGACATTGAACTGGATTAAGATATAATAATATTGAACTATATTTTCAACTGAAATTGAAGGAATTATCATGGATGAAAACTTTAAAAAATGAGACAATAAATATTCTCAATCTAACTTTAACAATGAACAAAGAAATCTGAATTTTACTCCAACAATAATAATAATCTAGCTAGCTCACCAACTATCTTCTTCTGCACTGCCGAAGCATTGCTCAGCAAACTCTCTAAACGCATCATTTTTTCGGCCGCTTTCTTTTTGATATCCTCAGGGTCTATGCTGTTTGGGTCATCTGATGTAGAAGCTGGGTTGCTAGTGTTGTTATTGGCAACCGCTAGTGGTGTAGCCATCAGGCTGATGCAAGTTGCGGGATGGATTTGATCAGAGGGAGTTCCCTCCACCTCAAACACAGAGGAACAGCTGGGACTGGAGTTGGACTCCATTTCAGGATGGTTCTCAAAGACTACTGCTCAAATAAAGATGATGAAATGAAACTTACATTAAATAGAATTTAACACATTGTGGGAGAGCGGTACAAAAATGTGTACTCTTTTAAATGTAAAAGTAACCAATAAAATTATTTAGTATGTATTACAAAAACTAATTTCATATAATTAGAAAAGTCAAAACTAAATAAAATTTAATTTAATTTAAAAATAATATATTTTAATAAATAAAATCATTTATTGTCAACATAAAACTTATAAAAAGGTCATAATACAATTATGCTAAACAGAAACTAAAAATTGCAATAATTTTTAATCCACATTTCATTTTAAATAATCAAAAATAAAAATAGCCTCAACAATATTTGAAAAATCCTAATATTTAAAACATATATATTAAATCCATACAATACTGTGGAATTGATTCACTTTGAAAATGTTGGTACTATGAAGATCAAAATGAAATCTATTTAGAAATGTTAATGAATATTGTAGCTTAGGTCAGCTAGATATAATATTGACTAATTTTATAACCTCTCTTCACTGAAAACATTTCAATAAAATACAAAAATATAAGAACATTTAAAATAAAAATTACTCATCATAACAATTATATGTTAATAATTGTTTAAAAGATTGTATAAATAATTTAAATGAATTTGCATCCAACAAATAGTTTTTTAATATAAGACTTACTTAATGTATTCAGCAATGATCAATAACACAATCATTTTAAAAATATAGCATGTGAAAAAAGGATCCTAAAATGTTCCTATGTAAAAAATAAATTAAGAAAATGTGTACTTTAACATCTGAAATTCAAGTAAACGCAATTATTAAAAATAAATAAATTGTTGCAAGTCATAAATAAAGTAATAAAACCATAAATGTTTGAAAAAGTAATTGCCAATAAATAATTCACCTTAGTAAATTCATCATAAATTATACAGAGTAAAAAAATAAATATATTAAGAAAGGGATAATTAACAAAGACAGTAGCAAAAATTTAAATATTGTATAATACCTAAAGGACAATTTAGTTATTGTCATGTATCCAAAATATGTATTCATTTGAATAATTTGAATTGCCCCAAAGATTATGGCTCTGTGTTTTTATTTTAAATAATTTTCTTAATAATACTTAGAGTTAAAATAATAATTCAAAACCACAAACTTTCAGACATTTGTAAACTTATTCTTATAATGTACATATGTATATTAAAATTTCGGTTATGATATTATTTTTTATGGATTAAATTGAATAGGTTAGTTTGCAAAATGGTTTCTTTAAATAATAGATAAACCATGACAAGACAAATCTGAATGTAATGAAATGTATAATTATTATTTACTTCTAACTTTTGATTAAAACATTAATTAACAAATAAAAACAATAGAATTTATATATCAGCAGTAGTATAATTTTAGTAAAATTATTTATACTAAATTTCTTATGCAGTTAAAATTGTAAAAAATTATTTGAAAAAAAGTTTCTTACTTTCAATCAATCTTCTTTTTTAAAGATAATTACTGAAAACATGCTTTTATGTAATGTTATATGGAATTTTTAAAATTAAATATAAAACATATTCAAAATTTACTTATTAAGTTAAAAGAAACCTGAATAAGTTCCAAATAATATTTTTAGAACAGTTTGATAATATCAACTATTATAAATAATCAGTACTAGAAATATAAGTGACAATTAAAATCTATTTCATTTCATAATTGTATACTATTTGAATTATATAAATAGATTATTAATTTAAATGTAAATATAATTTAAAACTGTAGAAAAATAATGGAATTGATTTAAATCCTATTAAACTTAATATGTAAGATTATATAAATACAATTTATATTTAGACTTATTTGTGATAAAATATAGACTTGATTTCATGTAACTCAAGTTAGAAATTTAACTCTAAAATCAGATATTTTGGTGAAATGAATTATAAAAGATAAAACATTTATAACTTTTAAATAAAATTATACATATTCTTATCTTAAATAATTTTTTTATAATATTGTAATTCATCAAAGAATTTAAATGTTATGTTTGTGTTTCTTTTATTGTTGGTAAACTGGGATAAATTTATAAAATTATATCATTAATCAGGTAAAGAAATTAAATGAATACTTGGTTATAATTTTTTGTTTTAGTTGTATCTTTTTAAAATATTATAACAGTAATAATTATTATAAAATTTATATATAACATGTTCATACATAATTATTAAAATAAAATTCCAGACTTTTGGAAGACTTTAGCAGACCCATTTATAAGCTTTGACAAATTTTTTCTTATGGGGATGGGCATAGTTTTAAATAGGCACAGTAGAGGTCTAATACATAGTATAAGTAAATAAGATTTTTAGGATATTAGGAGACTTTTTTATTAAAATTTTTAGAAGGAAATACTTTAAAATGTAAAATAAAGCATATTTAGGTTTAAATGTAGCTTTATAGCACATAGCTAAAATATTGTCTTCAAGAATTACAAGTGATAATCAATTAATTAATACAAAACTATAGTATGTATCACTGTAGTAATTATGACTAAAGCTATTGGTTTGAATGTTTGTAATTAATAGAAATAATTTTAGAATAGCATATATACTTTTTACTCTTATTATTGAGGAAAATCAATAGAATATACCATACACAGACATAGCAGGATATTTCCCCCCACTTATCATCATAAAATTAGGCACACTATCAGAAGGTGCAAGGTGGTAGCCCCCACCCCTATTCCCACTAAATATAGCACTGTAAATTATTGTGAAAATTATTACAAATGCAGTATAGTTCTTAATTGACAACTACACCATAAACCACACAATATAAATAAATATAACACAGTTTTTATCACAGAATAATGCCTGAAAATATATAAACTTTGAAAAATATGAAATTGATGTAATTAATGTAATTTTTTTTTAATTTAAAATAAACAAAAATATAAATTTGTTACATATAGATAATATGTCAAATATTATTACAACATTATATGAGTTAATTGTGCATTTATTAGCTATATATAATATTTAAATAAGTAGGAAAAAATTATACACAGAATATAAACTTACCGTTTGTTTAGCTTTTTATATTCCATATCCTCAATCTTCTTTCTTCCGATATGCCATAGTTTTCGAAATAACCTCGTATAAAAAGTAAATCTATTTAATTTAGTAAAATAATTTAAATAGCAACATCGTTGTTATGCAAATATTTGTTGATTTATAACATTAAACACAAATAATTGACCGTATATTTTCAGGATTTGTAGTAAAAAAAAACTAATTTAATATTACGTATTTTAAGTTTTTTTTTATTTTTTATCGTTTTATAGCATCTATAATAAATTATATAACCACAATATTTGGTTGACTTATTTGACCTTGAAGAGAATTTTAAAGAAAGTACTACTTTAGAATGATTACACACTAATTAAAGTAACATAAATGTGATAACCTTACAATTCTACAATAACATTTATTGTAAGGGCTATGATCCTGTAAAACTTACCTAGTATGTAACCTATATTATTATAGCCACTCTTAATATATACCCACAAAATAAAAAGAAATCTTTCAACAGTAGTGATCGGATTTAGTAAACACTGATGATGATTGTAAATTTTTTAACTAAATCCGAAAATCTTCTTATTTCATTATAAAAATTTCTATATATATGATTGTACGTACGTTACCTAAATTCATGTGTAATAATTTGTACATTTATTATACCTATAGCATATTCTAGCTAGGTAAAGTAATCATTACCTTATTTGAAAGTATAATTAAAAACCATGTTTAAAATTATAAATAGTATTAAAAGTACTACGTAAGCACAAAAAATGAGGCCAGTAGGCCTTCGAGACAAAGAACGAGAAGGACATATTAAAATAAATTTAATCGGATTATATAGCAAACATATATAATAGCTATATATACTTATCATGCTGCATAAAACTAAGTTCACTAAAAGAATAATTTCTTTTGTATATTTTAAATAAATATTTTTATAGATTTATTATATAGAAGCCCAACAGAGCGGAAACATTATTACAGGCTAGTACTACCCATCAATTGCCAATTACGACGTTGGATAAATTATTCAAACTGCTTATAAATAATATATACTACATACAAACTATGGATCTCATTCTCGAACATTAAAAAAGTTATAGGGATTATGTAGTATCTGCATATTAATTTAACACACCTAAAATCGTCAATCGTCAAATATTTAATAATTCTAACACAAATTTAATTGAAATAATTTTTTAATCTATTGCGACTTAAAATCGCTTAAAGTAAAAATATTCAATTTATTTTGAAACCGAAAACAGTATGTTCAACGTATTATAAAATGATTTATTTGAACGATAAAAGCAGTTCTGGAAAACAGATGGGACTGATTTGAAACACATAAATTGACATATATGATTAACAAATGGATGTTTCTAAATTCGCCATTAGTCGACGAAATAGTTATGACAACAAAACGAAAACACCACGAGATACAAAACATTAGAAGTGACAAACATCTTTACAATTTAAGTGAATAAAATATGAGTAATAGTATTCGAAATCGAGAAATTAAAGTCCAAAAACTTTGACGGATCGATCCATACTAGCCGATATGATGGTGTTAGCCATATCCCCGAACCGTACTCCTGTTGCCAAGGCTGTGTGTTCATTAAAGGCAGCCTGTTGACTCCACTGTTTCACAAGATATACTCGAACGTCTGAACCGGCCACTGCCAAGTAAGAGCCCGACTGGTCGAATTCAAGATCACGAATCTCGTAATGTTGTCTGTCTTCACCGGGGGTCTGTTCAATTAGTAATCAATACAAGCTTGTTGAAATAAACACTAACACATTATATTGTCATCGTTTCTATTTTCTCTATTTGTAAATGTCAACCAAAACACTGACCAGAGTCTTGAAGTTCTTCAGCTTCCTAAGATCCCAGAGTTTGACCTGACCATCAGCGGCTCCTGTAGCCAGATAATAACCGTTCTCAGAGAAGGCAATCGCCCTGATCGGCTGCGCAGTGGTGGAGTGAGGGAAGGTAGCTACATTTCGACGCTCCTTCAAGTCCCAAATCTTGACCTCTCCATCCTCCGTTCCTGTTCCCAGAATGAGACCGTCAGGGTGGAACTGGGCACTGGTCAAAGCTGAGAAAGAATCAATTCTTAATTAAATAACCAAGATTCCGAAGAATTATCCTCTACAGACTTATTGTTAAAGTAACACTATTTACCCTTAACAGCTAACAATAAGAGGAGTGTAGCACTCACGTTGCGGATTACTGGCCTTATCCATGGCGACGACTCTTACAAACACCCTGGATTGCCTGAGATCAGAGAAGGCCCAGTGAGCGTCTTGACTAGAGGAGAGGACGAAGTCCCCAGTGGCATGAATACTAAGCCCCGTGATTGGACCAGCATGCGGGCGCAAGATGGATGCGCACTGTGCTTGTTCCACTCCCCAAACCCGAATGGTATTGTCAGGAGAGCCAGTGAGCACGAGCTGTTCACTGGGATGGTAGACTGCGCAAGTGACCTTCTTGGTGTGTCCGCGGAGGATCGATATCACCTGAAGGGACGAACAAAAGTAAGAATATAGACTTCAGGGTGACTTCTTAGATATAAATGATCACTGAAATGTAAATTCAGGTCAAAATTCGCAACATTTTCAATTTTTAAACATCACCTGTGAAGATTCAGTATTAAAGACAACTGCATTCTTGTCGTTGCCACCAGTTACCACACGATGTGTGTTGTGTCGACAGACGTCCAGAGTTAAAATACCGGGAACACTAGCCGAGTGCAGACCAACATGAGAGGCCAACTGTCGATAGTCACGGAAGGCGGAGGGGTCAGGCAGACCCTCTGGAATGGTTTTTCCGCGGCGTTTTCGTTCTGATGTGAGCAGACTGGCTTTGTCCTGCACAGTCAGCGAAAAGTAAACCAATCAATAAATCCTAAATCATATTTAAAGCACTGGAAAGTTGTTAAAATTGAAATGTTTCAATAAAACAATTTTTGTATAAATATCAAAATCAAGAATATAACAAATCAATCTATTATTCCGAAATGTAGATAATTTAATATACTGAAGTCATATCTAACTACACAGAATGGTCCTCACAACAGAGAAGAAAAAACACTGAAGCATAAACTGAACCTGTAATCGACTGATGACGTCATCCGAAAGTCCGACCTCCTCCATGATTTGATTGGCCGGCTGAGCAGGAGTGGGAGTCACGTGATCGGGAATGTGGGTCTCTGCAGGCATGTGTGCAGCTGGCAGACCAGCTTGTGGCTTCAGGGTTGCCAGAGCCTCTCGGGCGGCCGTCACTTCCTTCGTCAATCTAGTAAATAAGGTATCAGCTAAATGAAGACAACCTGTGCAATCAGAGGGTTCAGTCCTAATAGATAATTACCCACCTGGCAATAACACGACAAGCAGCATCGTGTTGATAGAGAGCATGAGAAAGTTCCTGTCTAGCGGTCTGTTGTTGCTGTCTTAGTGTGAATGAATGGAGCATCACAGCATCCCATTCGTCCTGAATATGAGGAATATTTACCAATTAGTTTGGCATTATTTCATAAAATTGTAATGTATAAATTGTCACCTGTAAGGCTTTAAGGATAGCGGGAATTGATGTTGCTGATGGGGGTTTAGGCTTGACAAATGGAGACACCTTAACCTCTATAAGTTGTTCTGGTGCTAATGGCTCTTGATTAATGGGGTCGTGACCATATTCGGCCAGGTACTTTTCTAGCAGACGGCGTTCAAACACATGTCCAGATACTGGGCTGATGACTGGCTGTTCAGGGACTTCATTGCTTAGAGAGCAAATCAAGGACATTGCGAATGCTACAAATGAAGATTGAAATTAGAATCAAATAGTAGATAATCAATTTCTCATAATAAAATAAATAAACACAAAGCCAAATAAAATGGTAAATATATTTAAATACACACTTTAAAAAAAGATATGCTAATTTTAAATAAAATATCTGGATACATTGATATTATATTTAATTATTCATGTACAAGTTACATAATTTATTTATGTATTCAGCTTAGAAAATTTATTAATCTTTTATGATATTTTTAATTAATTTAGAATTTTTTGAAGCATTTGGCAATATATATAAAATAAAAAATTTTCAGTTGCATATCATTTTAATCATCTAAGTGTTTTCTATATATTACAAGCAAAAATTACACAATATACTATAATGTTTAACTTTATTTTCAGACACATTTTAATATTTGTTCCTAACTCAATACTAGCTAAAAATAATAGACTATAATAAAATCTTTCTGAAAAGTCAATATCAAAAAATATTCATATCATTTTTGCTTGCAATATAATGACATGTACACGAAAACAGCATGTATGATAATATAATAAAACAAATTATTTATGTTCCAGATAATTGTTTAGGTTTTCTGGTTTTCATTAACCTCTTCATTGCTAAAGACATCTGCATGTCACTGTCCCTATGCTAATGACGTCCAGATGTCCAGATGCTAATGTCCTTTCTCTAGGCATTACAAGTCATCTGATTAATCAATAGCATTGTGCCATTAGTCGCTCTAAAGGATAATAGTATAGTAGAACTGCACCAATGCTATGTGGTGTGCTACAAAATATCCGAAAACTGAGTTAAATTTTCTACAGTATATTCCCTTTGATAACAATAAACAGATCACATGAAAATCCTAATGATATTGCAATAATGCATTTTCTATTCCAGACTATTCCATCTTCTCGGGAGAGTCCTCCAGCTCCAGTGAATGTGACTCAAGCAATGAATTACTAGAAAACTGAGTGGAAACTAATTTTAGAAGTGATGCTTCACCCTCAAAAATTAAATTTATGGGAAATCCGAGATTGAGTCCAAGTTTGTAAGTCATGGAACAATTGGGTAATTTTTGTAAATCTACTCTATCCTGATAAACAAATATATTTTATTGTCAACTGTACCAAAGGTTCCATAATTTTCAATGAGAGTCAAGAATTTTTTCAGTGCATTAGAAGTGTGTTGTTTCTCAGGATGAATAGTTTGAGCATCCTTTAGAAAAATTGAATCAAATGGCAAGTTAGACTGTTTTTTTTACAAAATATGAGAGTATCCAACTCTGAAACTCCTCTCAGAAAAAGAAGACTTTGTCCCAATTTCAACAGAACTAACATCAAGTTTTGATAATTCAGCAGCAATTTCCCCTCTTTGACCAGTTTCATATTTCCATCTAATCAAATTTATGAAGGAGAGTAACAAGTAATTTAGTCAGAGGGGAATTTAGCAAATGAATCATAGGTTCTCTCCTGTGCAGTTGAGTTGGAGTAAAAAGTTTTTAAAATCCTGTACAACAAAAGATAAATAAAAATGTGTCATATAATCTTAAAATAATTTGACAATCTGTAGATATCTTTCTATAATTCATTTTTTAAATTCTTTACAAATGGTAAAAAAATCACAAAATAGTGTTTGAAATTTACTCATTGATCCAATATTGAGATAATGGCTGACTTAAGACAAAGCCATCTTGAACTCACAAACCTCAACATGAACTATGTTGTAACATTTGTCAGATCTGCCACAGATATGTAGTTTTTCCAACTCATTGTGGAGTATTTGAAAAAGAAATATAGATCAAGAATAAACTGATCTAACTTTATAGGAGGGGTTAATTAAATATCTTTTCAAAAAGCATTGTGCACAATATGCAAGGAGTAAAGCCTAGTTTTAGGATGTTAGTATTATATTTATCTTCAAAATCCTCAGACAACTTCTTCTCAAATGATTAGTTGACATTAGGTTCATCCATGCCAATATAAATCAGATAATCTGGGTATAAACCAAGCAGTGCATTCATAAATGTATTAAAATGGGTTACCAAATCATTAGCTGTACAATGTCCAATCATTAAAGAACCAACATAAGTAATTAAAATCTGTAATTTACTTTTGCTCCAGTATTGAATGTAAGCATCAAATTGCTTTTTGACTTGTGATGTTGTGGTTTCATAAAAAAATATATGTGAATGGTATTTTTGGAGGTCTGACTTGTTTAAAGGATTCTATAAAAAAAGGGTGCAATGCTATATGTATAGCATATTATATTTTAGAGGATGCCTGAGCATATCCAGCTGCAATCTTGGAATCTGGAAAAATTTCTTGATATTGGGAACCACCAGTGTCACAACTCACAAAAGAGTGTCCAGCAGCTACAATCTTAAGTGTCTGGATGGTTTCTGATTTTAAAATTTAATCTTCTAAGGCAAAAGAAAAAGAAGTTTGTTCAAAATTTAAATTATTGTCAGTTACGGTTAATTTTGTTTGTTTTACAGAACAAGGTGCTTTAGATTTAGTCTCCTGTTTTATGTTTTGTTGATAAACTATGTGAATGAACTTGAACTATTTTACAACAGTCTACTTTTAATGATTTTTAACACAATGTAAAATAAGCTAGGCATTTGTCATTAGAAACACTGTTTAACCAATTATAGTTACTTTCACATTTTTCTTAGTAGCAGATTTTCCCCATCAAAAATGATTGATGTTGAAAAATCAAAAAAAAAATATTGAATTAATATATATTCCAGGTTACTGAAAAATTAGATCAAACAGAACACCTACTATAAGGAGTATCATATACAGGGTGGCACACATAGATATAGTATACCCATTAAATAAAAATATAATTTTACTGAAATGTATTTATTTACAAATTTATTAACAGAATTTTAATAACATA
>JAUZNC010051490.1:0-15179 GCA_034780395.1 Vannuccia rotundouncinata | reverse complement strand
TCAATATTCAACATAGCAATTCCAAAATAGTATACAATTTTTAGTTATTTCAATGTTGTATAGAGTGTAAAAGCTCTGAAAATATCTATTAAATTTAAACGATGCAATTTAATTAAAAAGTAAAAATTTCCTCTAAAGTTGTACAAAAAATATATATTTAAATACTAGGCCACCAATATTTATATAACTGTTATGTCTAGATATCAAGTTCTAAACATTGGTGTTATTAAAATCCTAACCTTAAATCCGAGGAATTTAAAACGAATGTACCAAAATAATATAATCAAGTATAATACAACTACGAGCACCAAAACCAATTCGGTTGTCTTTTTTAATACATGGATTTAAAGCAGTATAATCAATGTCCTATATATATATGCCCTTATCGTGAGCAGAAATGTGAGCAGACCCCCAACATCATTTATAAAGCTTTCACATATTTCAATATTTAGTTAGCACATAACACCAAAAACGTGTAATATATTGAATAAATAATTGTATATATAAGATATACTGATACCGTATAAAGCATACCTGCATATACATAACCCGTATTCTCATTATACCGCTTTGAGTCTTTATTCACTAAAAAAAATAAACAAATTCATATAAATATTTGATTGTAAGAAACAGATAAACAATATAATATATTCGCTATATTTTAATATTTAACTAATCAGTGTTCATTTTCAAATGTTGTATATATATACCTAAACATCAATTCCTTCACATATTCAAATAATTTTATAACTACATAATGAAATGATTTATTTAATTACTAATTAGGTATGGCGCAATGGTATTGACTGATTCACTAATATCTATTTAAAAAAATTATATTTTGCAAATTTAAATAGTATTTTTAATATAAAATGAGAAATAGATAATCTATGTTACACTTTCAAAAAATATAATAACTGAATAAAAAAAAAGAAGAATGATTAATTGAAATCGTATAGCAATACATTATGCTCCTAGTATGCTCGATTCATGATAGCAACAACTCTCGATGAAAACAAATAAATTCTTTCTTCAATGAAGCCAACACCCCTTCATCACCTGTTCCAATAAAGTGCATGGATCACCTGTAATAGACTTTTATTAAACTCCAACAAAAACTAAGTTATTAAGAACAAATTAAAATCTTATTGACAACAACAAATTTACATTTTGAGTTTCTCCATCAAATTCTGTTCCACAGCCAAATGCCTTGGTGTAACTTTTGATAAACATCTTAAATTCGATTCACATATTCTCTCTATACCGAAGTCTGCCTTTTCATTTGTCAAATATTTCTATCGTATCAGAAAATATCTCAATGAAAAACAGATTATTGTGTTGTCAACGCATTAATTGCATCGCGCCTCGATTATTGCAACAGGCTGCCTTGTTCTGCATCGAGAATAAAGCGCCTTCAACGTATCCAAAACTGCTGCGTTCGGCTTGTAAAACTCTTTCCACGTCGTGCACCAAAATGTTCTGTGCGTCGTGCACTGCCTACCCACAAAAAAAACAACTTCTTGTATCTCATATTCAAAATCTACCAACGCACTTACGATGTCAATCAGCCCCATTTTCTCTACCACCCCATTGACAATTCAGTTAGCTCAGCCGGTAGTGTTAAGTTTTGTTGTACGGAAACCTGGAACAATCTATCAGTCTCTTGCAGAAGAAAAAATAATTTTTCAAAATAAAAAAAAAATTTTAAAACTAATTTGTTCAAATTTACTGTTTTTGCACTTGTTTCTTTTCCTAAATTTGATGTTGTCTCTTTTGATCACAGTAGTAGGAGATAAGGAGGTCTGTGACCCTTTTTCGATTGTGAATGGTCGAGAAATAAGTTAGTGATATCTAGGCCACTCCCTCTCGCACCCTTGCTAGTTAAAATTCTCCGCAATCTTTCTTATTAAATTTTGCGCACCTTTGCATGTTAAATTTTTTCCGCACCTTTACTAGTAAAATTATTATCCAATAGGAGTCCAGGTAATTCAAGTTAAAATTAATCCGAAGGATGAATGGTTTTGGATTATCGTTCGCGATATATGGTTCATATGAAAATATAATCGGGTTTAAGTTTAACTAGATTGGTAATCTAGCTGATTGTTGTCACTTAGTATCGGTTTCTGTCGATCCTGGCAAAAATTTTTTATTTTTAGTAATTACTGTACTAATATTAAATTCAATAATTGTTTATATGTATCAATTAAATATATAAATACCGTTAAAGTTATTTTTAAACTATTTAACCAAACACAACTCTGAATTTGCCATACACGCGATGCAACATATTTTAGTAAAGAAATATTTTAGATGTCCAATCTAGTTCTATATATAATTTACAGTATCTATGGATTTAAGCGATTAAAGCACGGAAAAGGCCTTAATTATCCCTTTTAAATATTTGAGTAAATTAACCAGACGTACAGGTGATGGAGCTTTCTCAGTGGCCGCTCCGGCTCTTTGGATCTATTTACCGTCGTCATTAGGCGCCGTTGACAAATTTACTGTCAATGGCGCAAAAAAATATCATTTAAGAACCTACTTGTTCACATAGCTTCATAACCTCATGTGCTTATAATTTCGTGTTTTCATAGATCTTTTTGATTGTATAAACTTTTAAATTTATGTAAAGCGCTGCTGACATTGTTTTATTCTGGGGCGCTAAATTCAATTAATAAACATAATAATGATTATTATTATTATTAGAAGATCCCACGGATTAATTTAAATTTGAATTAAATGAACTCCTAATGAATAAGAATTAAACTAGTAAATGTGCAGAAAAATTTAAACATGCAAAGGTGCGCAGAAATTTAACTAGCAAAGGGGCGCAAAATCTAACTAGCAAAAGTGTGGAAAATTTTAACTAGCAAGGTTGCGAGTGGGGGTGGCCTAGATATCACTAATAAATTTCTCGATCTATCAGATTCTAAAAAAAGTGGTACAGACCTCCCCCTCTCCTAGATATAAACAAAATGTGTTTTTCTGTTATGTCCTTTTTATTGTTCATTCATTGTATTCATCCTCTGTCGTCTATCCTATGCTTTTCTTATTATTTTTATTCTTTTTGTTTTCTTCCCACTTTCATTGTTCTTTTTCAAATATAATAGTGTTTAAATATAATATAATATATGTATCCATAATTTTACATCTACACACAACACACTGGTTTACGCATCTAAAATATATGTAGAAATAATTGTATTGCGCTACATGACACATAACACAATATTGGTTTGGGCTTCCTCTACACTCAATAAACCGGTGCACGGGATTTTACAGGGAAATGATTTCACAAAACAAGTTTAATTAAAGAAACTAATTTTTAAAACTTGTATCTATTTAAATAAAAGTAATATATAATGATTCCAGTTACTATTAAAAATCACAACGTAAATACGTGATACTTACGTTTAAATAATTAAACATTGTTTATTCGTTAATATACATACTTTACAAAAAATATCGTAATAACAACAACAAAATACGTTACAAATTAAAAAATATATAAATTTAGCAAAAACTTACGTATTATTTCTGGGGGATATTCCGCATACATAAGTCGTTCGGCCTCTTTATATTTATTTATCATGCATTTAGCTACACACATAGGCTTAGTAATGTTTAATGTATAATTATAATAATGAACATAATTAATATATAGTTGATCTTTTGGACAGGTCGCATTTGGAGTAGTGGAATCTGTTAAATAATTAATTGAACATAAATGACACAATCTGAATCTTATTTTTTATGATGTTAATTAAACTTTTTACCAAAAATTTCAAAAATCAATGTTTGGTTGCTAATGAGATAAAAGCATAAGAATAATTAAAATACAATATTTTTTTCCTGATTCAAATTTTGACAACATTTTTCTCTTAAAATAATAACAATATCTAAAGCACAATATCCTTGTTCAAAATTAGCCATTAACTTACTCAGCGTCCGCAATCATTATATATATATTATTAAAAAATGTTATATTATATATTATATACTTATAAAAATAATTTTATGAACACAACTGTATTTGCAATGCCTTTTGTATTGAAAAGTTTGCATACAAATTAAATTTATATAAAAATAGCGTTTATTAGATCAATCTAAAAGTAGGTAACTGTTTTTGTTTAAATTATGCAGGTTTTATCTCCTGCAATTCATTTCGAATTTATATTTTTGAGGTTGAATTTTCGTTTAAAGGAAAAAAATAAGAAGTTCTCAGCAGCTTTGTTGCACCATCTTGCGTCTGCCTCTAATGAATGTGATTTTTTTTACTTGGAATGCTTACTAGTTAGCAATTAGTTTAGTATTATCATTCAGTTTAAAAATAGACAGTTTATGTTTCGCATCAATAAATAAAGGGAGACTAGTGCTAGTTAGCACACTTTTACTTTTTATTATTTTCAAGTCCAAATATATTTTGAAATTGTCTGATATACTGTTTTTCAAATGTACTATGATATTTTCGAATAAAAAATAAAATTTTATCTTTAAGTTGTTATCTTATCAGTAGTTGGGAAGGGGGACCTCTCTCCCCCAGCTCAATTACTAGTTAAATTTTATCCGCACCTTTAAGAGTACAATTTTGACGATTGAGAATTTAATATCATGTTATATAATGTGGTGCATGAGTTGTTGATTTAATTATCCTTTCTTACAAGCTCTGCAACGATCGTATCCTTGACAGTCTCTCTCCCATTTCTTCTGTTATACTTTAACCGCTATATGAAATATATCATATACAGAATTTGTTTTTACTAATAAAAACTTAATTAATTTAGAATTTCAAAACTAAAATTTCAAATTTCAAAATTGAAAAAATTATAAAATTATAAATTTAAATATTTGAAAACTAAAAATAAATAAAAAAAATGAGCACCTAACTCATTAGAGTACGACTGAGGTGACTGGTAAACCATTTCAAGAGTGGATCCTTGCCCAGCTGAAGTGGAGATAACTCACGAAAATTACAAAATGGCCATTTAGTAGCAGACCACATTTAGCCATGTTCAACAACGCATTGGACCTACCTACCATCAGGAGTGCAATTTTACTTACTCTAAAAAAAATCATTATTTTTTTAGCATTAGAGGGTCTGGACCTCTACAAACCAGAGTCTACAATATGGAAAACATCACCTTCATGGGCTAAGTGAGAGGCCATTCGAAGAAATGAAAAATATAGAACATTATTCCACGCAAATGTCAGTGGCAGTGAAGCGCTGATTGTGTTGTTATTTATATAATTATTTACACAAAAACACATACTGTATATATCATATAACTTCTAATGGGCGCCCAAACTACGTATTTATCCTATTGTTTTCTAAATAGTATTAGTGCAGCATCATATGGCGGACCAAGGGATTCATGGATGATATCACTCTTAAAAAGAAGATGTCCCTCTAAAAAGTTTACAATCACTATAAGTTGAACGATTCGATTTACACACATTCATAAAAGAATGATATTTAGACAAATTAATTGACTATCACTAAATATACAATTGATGTATTGACTATCATTTAATTTTTATTGATTGTACTTACTATCATAAGATTGAGATAAAATTTAGTTTTCAATGATGTTTTATTAATCACTGTTGCGAATTTTATAGCACTCTGATAATGACCAGGTGTAATGTAGACTTTTTCATGTTTATCTAGTTATATTGTATTCACGAAATTAATAAAGTATTTTTCAGCTTAGTTGGATTGCGTAATTGAGTTAGATATTGCTAGGGGATATTACCTTCTGCCACATAAAGCTGCTTTATTGCCAACATTACTTTGTAGGGAAACATGAAAACTGATATTAGTATGGTGCACCTAGAACTCTTTAAAGTTTGCTATATTTTATCCATGTACAAGCGCTTCCTTCTTCACCCATTCACGATTGCTTATAACCTGTAATTCCTGATTGTAGAACGAGCCTTCAATGATTGCACTATTATCCAGTGTGCGTGCGTATACGATAGGTGACTGGGCGAAACTTTTAATTGACACAATGCACAATATATTCCTCCTCCTACCAGTTGGGTTTCTAACCCTTTGATGGTTACACCTTTGATCTCTCTACAAAAACCTCTGAACAGCAGCAACGTCAAAACAGTGGTAAGGTGTCAGCTGGTGTTACGATTGATGCTGATGGAAGCACATGTGTGTCAGTAAATAAGGCGCAGTTCCTGCTTAATCGGTCCAATAAGAGTCTATTGATAAAGCTATTGTGTCAGCGACTGACTGAGCATGGTATTAGAAATGGTACTGCAATTATTATTGCTAACACAGGAAAATCTGTAGAAGTTGCGAGTGATGATACCGACGTGTTTATAATGCTGCTGAAACATGTGAATACAACCATGGCTGATGTGTTCTACACTACATTCCTGAGAGATTGTAAGTTATCAAGAACCAAACCTGTCCCAATGTGGTGGCGTGTTCAAAGCGTTGTGACGATGTTACCGATTCCCTCTGACCTCATATTGTTAGTTCATGCTTGGTGTGGCTGCGACACGACTTCCGCCACATATGGCAAAGGCAAGATGAAGATCATGGAAACTCTGAAGTCAAAAAATCTTCAAGAGACAGTTTCTTGGTTCGGAAACGTTCAGGCAACACAGGAGGAGATCGGCAGTGCAGGCAATAGCGTTATGCTTAGTATATTCAATGGAAATGGTAAAACGCTCACAGCATTACGTTACGCTGAATGGCGCATGATGGTTCTTGGAAAAAAGAAAATAAAGCCAGAAAGCTTGCCCCCGACGGTCAGGGCTGTGTACTTCCACGCACTAAGGGTGCACTTGCAGGTGTGCCAATGGGCCACCCTAAACCTTACATGTCTCAATCTTACAGAGGGGGGGTGGAAAGCAGAAAAAGTTGTCCTTGTTCCAGTGAAGACAGATATTGCTGCAAAACAACATGCAAGAATACGTGTGGCACATAATTGTGCAGCTGCAGGAAAAACGGTCTGACATGTGTGGCTGCCTGTAGTGATTGCCGCGGCACATCTTGCAACAATGTTTCAGGAGACAAATCAGTCGTTATCTTGGATGCTGACATTCTCGATCATATCTAAATATGATATGGTTATATATTTATACTTATTTGACGTGAAACACTATATTGTAAAATCATTCTTCAAATTGGTGTACTTATTATTCTGAACCATGAAAGCATTTTATATTTCATTAAAATTGTTTAATAATTGTAATTTCACATATTTTCTTTCTCGGGTGACCTATTGACCTCTGCTGAGGTCACTTTGAGGTCAATAGCAACGGGATTGACTACATAATTTAGAGGGACATCTCCTGCAAAGAAAAGTCCAAATATGACAAATTGGACAAAGATTGGACAAATACAAATAATTCCGTGTGCGATTCTGTTAACCCTACCCCATAAAATATTACCAAAAACATCCCCTGAAACAAATCAAAAAAAAAATTGCCCAAGAGCCTCAATGTGAGGCTCCGCACATATCATTCTTTATGGCATTCAGTACCACTAAGCCAAAAATCAGCTATGGTATATTTTTTGAAGGTCAAACACTATCGCGCACGGACTAAATGGTTGTCTTATGTCTATAAATTTCCAACACGATTTCCCATAGCAAATGTTGTCTTCTTTTTCTTGGATAAATACGCAAATTAAACTAAATCTAAAATATGACTCCCAGGTAAATAGTTTTGAATCAATTGATATCACTGTGACATCCTCCCACTCAAATCGATCATTATACTGAATTTGATTTAAAAAATCCATGACACGTTTCCAACGTAGTGTTGGAAATTTTTCAATTGATGTTTTTATAAAGTTTCTAGATTACAGATCTTTCCTTGGCTCAATATCTACGTCCCCCTTCTCTTTACCTTCCTCAGCCAAAATAAGAGTATTTTAAATTTATAACTGAAATTTGACATTTGAAAAAATTTAACTAATAAGAATCTAGAAAGATAGAATATATCGAGGTGTGTTACGTACTGATTTTTCATTCCACATTTTCACGATCTCTCTAACTATCGCACACTTGCTGGTGTTTCATTGCTGTGATTTCATTGTTATTCTCAATAACATTTTATTCATCTCAACAAAGTAAGTGCCACGAATTTAGTTTAATTTAAGAATATATACAAATAAATAAATAAATAAATTATATATAAATTTTGATGTAATACATTAGAGTTGACTTGACCTGGTATCATTGTACGCATTAGAGAGGTTTCTCAAGTTCAGAATTTCTGACTATTTTCTTAATTGCAGAAATGAAAAAGTTGCATAGCTAATCAATAAATTAATTATTAAAAAACATGATTAGGGCACACCTACTTTTTGTGCTACATAACTTAAAAACTATAATCAAATCAAAAACAAACATAAATTTCATAAAATAAACCATAGAACAAATAATAGATATACAATATTTTGTAAAGTACTGCACGCTATACTTATTTTTTTAAACTTTTCTATTCATCACACGTTTTCGTTTTAAACATCATACTTATTAATAAATGTTTTTAAAACCATGTAAATTTTTGTATAGAATAACATTTCTACACAATATGTTTTGAATAATACGAGTAGTAGGAGAGTGGTAACTCTGTGACACTTTTTTTTGATTTTCCATTCTCTCAGTCTACGGTTCAGATACAGTCTCTCATTCTCCAGTCTACGCTTTAGCTACAGTATCAGTCTCCAGTCTACGGTCTAGCTACAGTCTCTCAGTCTCTCAACTTCGCAACTGTCTTTCAGTCTCCAGTGTACAATCCAGCTACAGTCTCTCAGTTTCTCAACGTCGCCATAGTCTCTCAGTCTACGGTCCAGCTACGCTCTCACAGTCTATATTTATTCAAGTCATCATCTCCTCATGCAATTGTATCTAATAATACTTTAATTCAACCAACATTATACATCAACCAATAATAACACTATGCATTATCAAGAAACAGGAGAAGTGTCTCAACTTCATCGACCTTAGATGCATCGAAGATCCTTCCTGATGTTCATAAGTCCCATATTTGCACAAAATTTTAATGGACTTGTGAACAATCAGGGTTTGGGTTATCCAACAATTTTGCAAGTTATTGGGGAGGAGTCGCGAGAACGCTTACATGCTAACATGGTTACATGTCAACCGTATGGATCGAATTTCAAGTTATGCAAAAACTTGCAGCGTTTCTGGACAATCCGGCCAATGTTGTTGACCTCCCAAAGACGATTAGAGATGGAATCAAGGCGAACACCAGTCTCCGTCCAACATTTAGAGCCACTTCGGAAATGTTTTGGGCAATGATTGGTCGACAGGCTACCGAATTTAGTTTGGCCGACGAACCCATGAGGATCAATGATATGGCCGATGGACGCTACCAGAAGATGCTCCGGTGTAACGGAATTTACATGGGACAGCACGGCTCAACCGTATATGACGCCAGTATAAACCTGTCGGTCGTTCAGGTTTTCTATGAGGCAGTTGAATTAGGCGCATCGTATCAAACATGTCTTATGAATGACTTTTTTTGAAACGCTTTACCCTTGGTCATCCCCGGCGAATTTGTAACCCTAGCGCCGGCGACTCTCCCGAGACAACACAATCTCAAAATAGATGAGGGGATTTATCTTAATATTGACCCTATTAAAACTAAAGCATTGCTTTGGTTCTAGAGTCGCCTTTGTCGATATTAAAATTACCTACTGATAAAAATACATATTGTACACTTTTATAATTATAATTATTTTTAGATTATTCCATTAAATGCTTTTCCCACAAAACTTTTAATAAATGATGTTCTTATATTATTTAATCTTTTATCTTTTTCATAATTATTTGGATAGTTAGAATAAGAAACCAAAATAGTCTATCCATAAAGAATAGTATATTTTAATAAAGATATAGTCAATATACAAAATTCTAACTACTCCGATAGTGTTTAGCGAAGCGATAGTCCATAATCGTCCGACACAGTCGTTTCAGATACTTGAAAATTAAAAATGTGTTAAAATAATTACTAAAACATATTGTCAAGGTGGTATATAATACATATTTACAGCATCATTATTAACCATATAATAAAATAGAAAGATTTGGATTACATGAAAATTTTTCATCCAGCTGAAGTTTTAAAATTCTGTCAACGATTTTACAGAGACTTGTTTTTCTTAGAAAACAAAATTTTAATTCAGAGAGAATCTAAGATTTCCAAAAATCAACAAATATTACCCTATAGAGTTTATGATAGAAGAATAGTTTTTCAACAATTATATCCAGCGTAGGTTTCTCCCAAGAGTCCAAATTCCCATAGCCAAATACAGCGAATATCAACTCAAAAAATGCATTTCACGCATTAAGTCAAGTGTCACCATATTCATATTAATTAGAAATAGATTGCTTCTATTGGGGATATCCAGAAGTTAACGATTTTTGATCGTACTAAGAAACATCATGAAACTGTATGCAATTTTTCCATCGACTAGTCGCACGCTCGAGAGACAGTCGTCAATTGTAGGCAGGAATTTTCCTTTAAAGTCGACCCCTGAAATAACGCCTTTTCCATTTCCCAGCTCAAAAGTTGGGATTAATATAGAAGCCGACCATCTTTTTAATGATAATGTCTCTAAGTAAAACAGTATCAATATCGCGATTAGACTTGTTCCGCAAGAGTTTTCTCGATACAATATCTAGGATTTGAAACCATCCCGATGTCTTCACTTCATTCATGATGAGTTTTTATTGACTGGAAATGAGAATGTTGTCTTGTTTATAGGAAACTCTTGCAGGGTAGGAGTGAAAAGTGATGACATTAGCCAATCACTGCTGGATAAGCGATTTGCTGAGCGAATGTCCATTGAAAATATGACACATAAGTAGTTAGATAAAACCGCTAATAATTAATATTACAAGTTGTCGTCTTTCTTCAAACATTCTCCAAGTCGGGCGTCCATTCTCATACATTATTTGGGATGATAAAACGTTGAAATAGGGGTTTTCCAATATTTGTAATAAAACTATAGATGATAATAGTTAGACAGATTTGTAGACTCGTACTCATCATTGTCCAAGTTTCAATTTAATTCACAATCTTTTTTGTTTATACGTTCTGACACTCTATTTGAGATCGTCGAAAATGCGGTTGCAGTTATGTACTAGATATATTGAAAAAATTTAAAAATAATAATAGTGAGACAGATTTGTAGACATTGGTTCATATGTCCTACCAGTCTTGAATATATGCAACTTATCGTCACATTGTTTATATGATTGTAAATATAATGTATAGACGTGCTTTATAGTCAACTTAGAATGTGAAAGGGAAAGGTAGGGGAATAATTCCTGCAAATTTTCACAAATAATCTGTAATTTGGAGCGAGATGTGGCACCCATTATCACAACCTTTCCTGTATGAAATACATTGACGTAGACTGGATTCTATTTGAAAATTTGAAAAGCAAGGAAAATTTCAGGTTCATATTGAATTATATTATCATGACTTGATGATTGGATGAAACGATAGAGGTTGATTTCTTTTCATAATTCATAGGTGAATGTTTCCATTTGTAAAACAGGTGGCTCCAAAATATTAGTACCATAAAAGAGATGGTGTAGTATAAAAGTAATGACTTAAACCTGATTTATATCAGCTCCCATAATACGGAATTTGCCTTTTGAAAAATAAATAAATTCCATTTTTTAGCGCATTACACACTATACATATAGGGTTTTTGCGTATAATAGCGGATAACAATATTGGCTTGCTTAATTTGATGAAACAGACAATTGAAAATAGCAGTACGTAACTCATAATAGCATTTTCTAACTCTTAAGCAATAATATGTTTATTTATTTATTCATAATTATTAATGATTCCTGCATCACTTTTAAATTGCTGCTACTGCTATCCAGAAGATAAGTCGTCCACAGATTCCGGTAATAATCTCAATGTTCAAATAGAGTGTAATAATGTGTACTGCACTAGACGACCACAACCTTCTAAGTGGTCTCTACTACAACGCATCACTTCCCAGTTCATACGGAGGAGTCATACCATTGATGAAGGCGAGCGGTTTCCCGAGTAAACGAGTACAATATTGGCTAAAAAATCTGTGTGCCTACTCCCTACAGAATCCAGCAAGAGGAAAATTACCCTTTGAAAGTACATGGTGAGGAAAATAAATTCACAATGGAAGTCAGATCTTGTGGAAATGCAACCCTTTGCCCGGAAGCACAAGGGCTATCGCTATCTAATGATATTCTTTCACGTTATACATGGGCAGTACCAATTAAATGTAATTCAGCTGTTTTACTCCATGAGGCCTTTAAAACACTATTTCGCAAGATTACGCAAGAGTAGAGGGTGGAAGAAGGAAGCGTTTGTCCGTTGTTAGGGTTATAAAAAACCTACATGGATAAAATATAGCAATATTGGGAGAGTTAAAGATGCCCCATACTAATACCGGTTTTCATGTTATCCTACACAGTAATGTTAACAATAAAGCAGCTTCTTTAGAAGAAAAAAATACTCCGTCACAATATTTCACTCAACTACGCAATCCAATCGAGCTGTCAAATAATTCTAATGACTTGGAGATGGGTCTTGTTGAAATCTCCTTTATAAATGCTCTCAAAACTATCAATGAAGAAAGCATTACAGCTTCAACGGTTAAAAATGTCAAATATTAAGAAGTTATAATTAAATTTAAGACCAGAAGCTAATTTAAACATTCTTTTTACAAAAGACTGGCATAGTCACCCTTAAGTAATGGATTTATTCAAAATAATTGGAGGTAAAATATATCAAACAAGTGCGATGTCTGTAAATATGCATAGAGGAAAATGGTCTCTGAATTATGATTAAACCCTAAATCGTTATGTTTTTAAGCAGACTTTACCAAATTTCCGCAAAACCACCATAAATAAATATATGGCTATTTTACTCGGATCTCCAGCTGGCCGGCACTACTCCTAATATTTTTCAAAGATTTTATGAAATAAAAAAATAGGCATCAACTATATCCGATTTCACATCTACAGAATACAAACTTATAGCTGAAAATCCACCAAATGTCTACATATTTCATAATAAAAAATTAAAACTGATAGATACACATTCCTTTACATTTTGGTCTTTATACTTCCTTAAACTGTCAAAATCAAGAATATATCAGAACCGGATCAGTATGAAAAAGTTTACATCCCACCCGGTCATTATAAGAATGCTATGGAACTCGTAACAACCATTAATAAAACATCATTGAAAACTAAATTTGATGTCAAACCTGCGCTAAATAGATTAAAATATATGTTTCCAAAAAAGATAAACTAAGTCTTGAATCAGATCGTAATATCTCATACAGTCTGGGAGTTGGGTTTGATACATTAAAAAGCCCATTAAAGGAAAATAATCCACGAGACCTGAGGCGTGGAATGTATTATTTATATGTATACTGTGATGCATGCTCAGAAATGATTGTCGGTAATGTATTAGTACCATTACTCCGCACGATACATTTTCAAACAAGTGTTTTTAATGACTCTGTTATTATACTATATTATAGACCATTATATGTCCCCTGTATGAAACGTATACTTGATACTAATTCAATTAAAATATGTGATGACGCCGATCAACTTATACCATTCATTGAGGGAGAAACTTACATCATACTTCACTTACGAAAGCAGCTATAAACAATAATGAAGTATTTAAAATTCATTATGGAGTAAGCATTGTTGGATATTCAATGCCGATGAGGGGTGATGGATTTGATGTATCCATGCCCGTATACGCCGGTGCCCGTCGTCAAGTTGGAAGTGGTTTCTTCAGCACCATCAAGAGATTTGCTACATCTATTCTGAGAAAAGGTATTGTCACACATGTTAAGTTAAATGCTGGTACAATTTTGTACAATCTGTCGTCAAAGTTGGCACAGGTGTCATTGGAGACGTTGTCACCAAAAATCATAAGGATGTTCGTAAAAATATCAGAAAGCGTGCAAGGAGTGAAATCGGAAATATAAGTGGATAATATAAGGAAAAATAAGGTAATATAAGAGGATATTCTAGCCCCTCGCGCTGCGAATAAAAAGGGCTCCGGTCGTAAGAGGCATATAAACAAAAGTAAGAAATCTCCGATTCCACATGAAAAACTGAAAGTACAAAGTTTCCGCTCCAGCAAGAAAACAAAGAAGAGAAAGAGCAAAGCCAAGAATATCGGACTCTAATTATGTTGCTTACAGATAGTGATTGTCCCTGCACCAAGTCCGAGTTGGGACCGATGAAAATGGTTATGGAAAGTGCGCAATGGGTGGATATTCATTTCCGGTTCCTCTGATGAATATATTGATCTGAATGATACCTTTTTGGAGCTAAACTATAAAATTGTAAAGTCAGATGGAAGTGATTTTACACAAGCTAATGCACAAACATGTGCTCCCGTCAATGATGTTCTACATAGTCTCTTCTCTGATGTCAAACTGATTATGGGTGAGACACAGCTGGAGGGAGGAGTACAACTATATCCCTATATATGCATATATTCTTCAATCTAAAAAATGGTTCCCAACTAGCTGCAAGCAATTTTTCCAAGGATTCGGCTGGGGCTATGGATTATGTCGCAAATGTAGGTCATGTAGCTCAACTGGCAAGCACTCTAAATAGCAAAACTTTCTCACTCTGTGTCCCTTTGGCTCGATATGATTTCGCAGAATAAATACCTACTCAATCAATTAGATTTTCATATTCAACTCATTCGAGCCAAGTCTGATTCCTACATGAAGGTTGACGGTGGACGAATTAAATTTCTATATGAAGTATGGCATATCCGACGAGTAAAAATTGCACCAAGTAATGTTTTGGGGCATGAGAGACAATTTTTAACCCATAATGCCATACATCCAGTGCAGCATACTTAAATGCTTACCTATACCATCCCACAGGGGAGCATGAGTCATAATAAGGAGGGGTAGTTTCGCGGACATATGCCCAAGTTGATTATTGTGGAAATGGTTGATAATAAGGCTTATAATGGCGATGTTGCAACAAATCCCTATAACTTTCAACATTATAATATGAAACATATGGCTCTCTATAAGGATGGTACCGGTTACAAAGGAAAAGTCGTATATAAAAAATCGTAAAATTAAAAAGTCGTAATTGAAATAGTCGTAATTCTTATATAGTCGTATTTAA